>FIZU01049318.1:0-10555 GCA_900064475.1 Pseudococcus longispinus
GATTTTTTGACCCCCCCCCCCCCCCCCACCTCAATGAGCTATTGATTTATGAGATTTTGACGACTTTCCCCAAAGGTTTGCAATTGGGATATCGTGATTTTTTTGTTGAAAATAAAAAATTTATTTGTATCGTTCTACGTATTGTGGAATTTCGAGAGGTGCCTCTTGAAAATAATGATTTTTTTCGACTTTTGAAGAGATAATACTTTATTATCATTTTCTCATCGGATGACAATCTTTTACCTACTTTCCTTTTCTCAACATATAGCTTATGTAAAAAGGGGATTCCAAAAATAATCCACTTGATGAGTTTGTTTTTGAATGCGGCGTTTTTCATATCTGGAGGTATGAGCTTTTTGGAAACAAAGACTAGATATTTCTACTTTTTCTAGAAAAACATACTTGTCAATTACCGAAACTGAAATCGAACTTAAGTTAGAGAAATTTGACTGAAAACAAATTAAAATTCCCGTACTGAATTATAGAAACGATGAAAATTCGAGTAAAAATTCAAAGACAACATAGAAATGGATATTTTGTGGTTGGGAAAGTTTCGTTTGATTGCACCAAGCTAAAAAAATATCTGGCAACAATGTTGAAATTCGCTTAAAATAAAAAAGCCACTGAACTAAACAGACTAGGTTTCGTTCAGTGGAGAAAGCAAACAAATTGAGCGAAACATCGAGCAGTTTTAATCGCTAAAGTGAAGGGTCCAATAAAGCCACGAAGGTTATTGAATTGAAAATTCACATGTATGTATCTACGTATAAATGTACTTAGTACTTACAGTTGGATATACGATGACAGTTGAAATTTCTTTGTTTCTATATAAGTACCTAACACCTCAATTCCGAAACATATTTGTCTCTAAATTTGAAATGCATTGTTATCTAATAATCCTAAAGAATTTCCAACAGATGACCATAAAAAAAATTAAAAATAGGTATTCCAACTTTCCTCTTCAACATTGCTTTTCCATCTCTACTTCATCCTATCCCACCCTCCAAAATGCCTTCAGACTTAGTTGCTGTGCATAGCGTAGATATGGATGAGGAAAACCTCGTGGAAAAAGAAGACATGCGCGAAATGAATCACGCAATCACATATGCGCGTTAAAATTAAATATATGACATGTGTATTAATATCACGAATACCCGATCACGGGTCCATTAGACTATCTAATCCACTAATTAATAATCCTGCAATGGAACAAAGTTGACCTCGAGCGAAAACTAGCAATTAATAGTTATTAGCGTCATGAAATGAGTGAATTTTTTTTAAAAATCCCCTAGGTACTTTCTCCCTCCAAATATTGACGTAATTTGGGTTGCTGCATCGTTCAATATAAGGCTATAAACTGCGATCAAAACACCATGTATATTTTATACTAAAATAACGATGATTTTTCTTTTTCAGATGGGCACGTATCAGCAGATTTCAGCGATTTCAGCGATATGGGTATTACAACGTTGTTTCCTGCTGCTGAAAATGAAAATATCAAGGTAAATTATCCTCTTGATAAAAATATAATCAAGATGAAATTGATAGATAGTGTTTTTATCGCCGTTTTTCCATTCAAGGCTTACGTGAAAGGTGTAACCGAAGAACTAGCTACTGAAATAAAGACTGAAATTAGAGAAGTAATCAACACGGTCGATAATGTGCTTTCGGAAAGCATGGAAAGTCTAGACATAAACGCATTGTCTTACGATAAACGATTCAATACGGATTTCCGAAGAACTAGCTCGATTCCTATGCTAATCAAGCCCAATCCTTCAAACCATTACCCCAAACCAGTTCACAGCTATAGCGACAGTGCGGCGTACTGTTGTAATCAACCTGGATTCAATTATGGTAAAGATAACAGTCGACCAAACAGCGCTGGTAAACATTGATCTTATTCAACTAATTCTTTTCAAGTAGATTTTTGCAAAATTAATCCCTTTTTCTGAAATTTTCCAGGAATGAGGAAACGATTATACGGTTACGATAATAAACCCTGCACCGATACCACCACAACCAACATGAGCGATCACGTGGCCGTCTATTTGGCCGAACTCACCTCCGAAATGGTCACAGAAATGAAATCCGAGTTACGTGAAATGGTCAACGCTGTAGATGAAATAATCTCACCCTCGACCGGCGATAAAACCCCTTCCGGTGGGTTCGATTTGTCCCATGCCAGAAACCGAACCGTATCGGTGACTTTGCAAGAAGAATGGGAAGATAGCGACGATAGCCATTCTCAAAACGATGGTAGTTATAAAAGTTGCAAAACCGATGGTAATTTAACTATCAAATTTAAATCTCATTTCGCTTCGTTGTTTGTTAGAAAGATTTTATAGTGTATAAAAATCTCCCTGCAGCTATCGAAGAAGTTAAAGTGATCAAGAATAGCAACGATAATCAATCCGAGGAAACCAAATCACTCACGAAAAGCGATAGCTCGAGCGATAGCGGCGTAGCCGAAGTCTGCCCCAAAGAATCTCCCACCAAACAGTCCAAACGAAAGATATCGGTGATTGCTCGCGAATCGAGGTCTTCTCCTGATGTCAAAGAGTATATCAAAGAGGCTGAATTCGAGTTGAAAATCGAAAAAACCCAAGAAGAAGATAAGAAGGAGAAACCGTGCAGTTTGGATCAGCGTAAAAGAAGCTTCGAAAGTGTGGCTCTTCAACCTAAATGGCATTGTCCGCCCAAAACTGTTTGGAAACCGACAGTGGAGGTGTGTAAAATATTCTAGTTATGAATTTAATTCGAAGATAGAATATTTAGGGGATTTTTTTCCCTTTTGACGATGTTTCTTACCTTTTTACGTGTGTATAAATCAAAAAATGGTTCCCTTCCCTTTTAGCATAGGATATGCTTTTGCTATGGGTAACTCCGCGAAACCCCTGACGAAATTTCGTCATGAAATTCCTTGACGATGATTTTTAGGCATTTTGTCAGATTTTTTTGCAAATAGAAAATTTTTAAGAATTCAAGTGAATTTTTGAACTTGGAAAATTTCAATTTTATGGGTTTAAAAAATTTCAAAAAAAGCTAACGCTGATTTTTAGAGATTTTGTGAGGCTTTTTTAAATTTGGAAAAATTTTCAGATTTCTACTGACTTTTTGTACCTACTTGGAATTGGATTTCGAAAATTTTTCAAAAAAATTCCATTACGAAATTTACAAATGAAAATCCATTACAATGACTTTTAGATATTTTTCTGACTTTTTGGGAATTTCAAAATTTTTCAGAATTCAAATGACTTTTTGAACTTTGAAAATTTCAAAAAAATTTCAAATATCACGATTTTATGGACTTGAAAAATTTAATGAGCAAAATCATATCAATTCGTGTGAAGGGTATTCCAACGATTTAGAAAATCGTCATTCGCTTTCATTTCATAGAACCGACCAAAACAAAAATATTTCAGATACGAAATTTGCATTTTCTAAATCGAAGTACCATTTTTACCAACTTTTGTACGTAGCTCAATGAAGGCGAATTTGACTAATTTTTTTGGAAAAAATTATCAACTTTGAAAAATTTTCAAAAATCTAATCTTCCTAAATTGAAAAACCATAAAAAGTGTGATCAATTTTTGACAATTTTTTCTGATTTTTTACACAAGTTTTAGTTTTTAAAAAAGTAGGAAAAATTTGTGAAAAATTTGAAGTATTTTAGGTATTTAAAAGTCGAATTTGTTATCGTCTGTGGAAGGAGGGGGGTATTTTATTGTTTGTCCGATGAGTGGTTGTTCGTTTCGTTCTCAAGGTTTAAACATAACCGAATACCTCCACGAAAACATTTCAGACGAATATGTTGTCTATCTTGATGATGGAAGGGGCAAATGACGGCTCAATAAAGTTAGATCAGGGCATCTTTTCAATCACGGGGATGAGTACTGCCTCAAAAAGTGATCGAATCTTTTTTTTGATAATTTTTTGCCCAATTCCAAAATTGAAGAAGATACAAACGTAGTTGAAATTATAAAATTTTCAAAAAATTATCATAAAAATGAGCATTTCAAAAATTGAACAAATTTGATTAACATGATGTTTTGTCTCATATTAAAATTGAAAGGGTCAAGTTTCATAAGTTCAGAATTTTTACAGGTCAGTTTGATTTGAAATATCATTTAACTCTTTCAATTTTGATGTTAGACAAAAGTCACGATTTGCAGAATTTGTTCAGTTTTCAAATTAGATGTGTACTATATAATTTCCCTAATTTTTTGGAATTTTTTTATTTCAACTTACGTTCACACCCCCTTCAATTTTGATGTTAGGTAAAAAAATAATTGCGTCATAATTTGTTCACTTTTCAATGTTCTATTCATTCGCATGATTAATTTTGTTCTTAGATTTCTTTTTTTTCAACATACCTATCTCCTTCAATTTTAAAGTTGGGCAAAAAATCGGCAGAAACGAAATTGATCAGTTTTCGAGGTATTATCAATTCCAACCAGGCAACTATTGGGGAAAAATCGAAAATTCCCAATTAAAATGGGATTTTTCCAATTTTTTCAATTCGAAATGAAAATTTTCCTTGAAAAAGATCATCAATTTCGCGAATTTTTTGACTTAGAAGGTAACTTTTTCATTTTGGGAGGAGGGTCTCCTACCTTGATTATAAATTTTTGAATTTGATTGAACAGGCTACTCCTCGTCCCTTTTCGCTACGATTCTGATCCTTTTTCTCTCCCCCCCTCCCCCCCTCCCCCTCCTCCCTCCAAGAAATGTAATTATTTTATTACGTTGCCAAATAAGAAAAAATTTCAAAAATTATTCATTTGCTTTTTTTATCATACTTTTATCAAATTTTTTCATATAAAACGATATCGACGAGTAAATTGAAAAAAAATTTCATGATATGAGTAATTATGGTGGAAGGGCTAGGTAAACAATTTCAAATTATTTATTTCAAGGTGTCTCCATCACAACTTGAAGGTCCCACATCAATTCCTAATTCCACGAATTAGAAAAATCTACTAATTTCCACGAGTAGATGATTTAAGAGGTATTTTTGGACGATTTGTTTATTTTTTTTCGTAACTATGTAAGATGTTATTTTATCGTAAAATTATATTTACACATTTTACTATCGTTTTAGGCGATCCGTGAATTCGACATGATAAGAGAAGGCGACCGTATCCTGATTTGCTTATCCGGTGGCAAAGATTCATTATCACTATTACATACATTACACCAGTATCAGTATTATTCGCAATCCTATGGTGTTACTTTTACATTCGGAGCTGTCACCGTTGATCCTGGAAGCTCAGTTTATGATCCTCGGCCATTGATACCCTACTTACACGCATTAGGGGTTCATTATCTCTACGAAGAGCACAGTAAACATCTCATGATACATATAATAATTCAAGCATAGAGATATTTTTTCTCAATGGTATCCTCATTATGAACCTCTTCTGTTATTGTAGAAATGGCAGAAAAATCCGACGAAGCGAAAAGCCTCTCGAAGAGCGGTTTTTGCAATCATTTGAAAAGAGGTCGTTTATATAAAGCTGCTCGAGAAAACAACTACAACGTTTTGGCATTAGGACAGCACCTCGACGATTCAGCCGAATGTCTTTTGATGTCGGCGTTTCACGATGGCAGATTGAAATCGATGAAAGCTCACTATTATATCAGGTACGATTACCACACTGTACTAAAATTCGTATTATATTAAATACGTGTCTGTGTGTGTGTATCTGCGCAATTTTATAATCGCTTTTGTAAGCCAAATCGAAAACGAACCTGTTCGAGAAGAAATACTCGCACGTAAATTCATCAGGGTTGATTTTGATTTTTTTTCTCGTCCTTCCGATTTCATTTAAATAACGAACCTACTTTGCGCAATCCAAGTAATATGGTGTTAATAGCCATATAACTTTTTAGGAATGAAAACCCAAAAGTGGAACTAGAAAACGAAAGCTGTTTGGCAATCGGAGGTTTTTTGGGGAATTGTTCGATCATCTGAATTGGATATCGTGAACTATGTACTAAAAACGATACCCTCCTTTGTACACGTTTATGTTTAATTTGAATTTTTTTCTACTTAAATATTTATAGAGAGCGAGATCTCAGGGTGGTACGGCCGTTTGTCTATGTACGTGAAAAACACCTGAGACAGTTCGCTGAGAATCGTAAATTACCTGTGGTTGCTGAAAATTGCCAGGTATATTTTGATACGCCGAAAGCCAGCTTGGTGAGTTGATTTTGAAATTTTTTTTTTGCATGGTGTTAGGATTCATTTTGGAATGGATTCATGCTGCTTAATTGGCTTATTAATTTGCACCTTTTTTGGCAATAATTATACATTGGTATCATTTTTTGAGATTGTGTTATCGATGATTGATTTTTTTAACAATTGTAATTATTGTGGTTTATTTTGAATTACTTTTTTTGTTTGAGTTGTTATTTTTTTATTGTTTTGTCGGCTTGTTTGTCTAGTTTTGGTTTCAGGTAAGTATTTTAATTTTTATTTATTGCAAGTATTTCGTAGTTTAGGGTTTTCTTCCTTTTTGAATGAAGCGTTGGCCTGAACTAAAATTTATTAGAAATCTTAGTTATCGATTTTATAACTCAATATTAATTTAAATGCTTTAATTTTATTTTGCAGGTACATATTAGTTTTAAATTGCTTATAATTTTGCACTGCAAACTCATCACGTTCATTTTTTATAAAATTAATCCTAATTCTTGCTTTTCCTTAAAAATAATCTGAAATGAAACCATTATTAATGTTTTTCCACCAAATGAATGAATAAATTAAATATTTTGGACTTCAAAAATTGTTGAATGAAACAAAATTACAGAAAACTGCAAATACAATAACTTGAAATGAATTTTCAAAAAATAAAATAATATATATTTTGATTTTGAAAAATCCAAAACGAAAACACAAAAGTAATTTTCCTGAAAATTTTGTAATTAGAAATTCAAAAAAAAATTTTGGTGGATTTTTGAATTTTGTTTAAATATAATTGTTATTATAAGAGCAAAGATTTTTATGAAATGTCATATTTTTTTGTGTTGAAGATTATTGGACATTGGCTATTTTGCATATTTTAGACTTTGAATTTCTATTTTGCACATTTTAGTTCAGTCATTTTGAGGGAATTTTAGTCAGATTTTGACATTGTTTTCACTTTTTTTGTATATTTTGAATATTATTGGTCCGAATTTTCGTTCTGAGCTGTTTTTGTGCAAAAGTAATAATTGAAAAAATATCAAACAAATTACATAATTTTTTTAAATAAATTTTTTTTTCAAAAATGAAAAAAATGATTTTTTTTGAATTAAGTACAATACTTTTCTCGTATGAATCGATGTATTTTTATCTAATTAAATTTAAACAGTAAAATCAAAAATGATGTTCGACGAGTTTGGTGTTTCTGTATTATTCTGGTCTAAAATCATTCTCAGGGTTACCCAAATCGATATTGCATACTTTGCATACTTCAGCTTGTAAAGTGTATATTATTGCACATTTTAAACGTCAGAAATGCACATTATTCAGTCATATCTCAGAATTTTCAAATGCAAAAAAAATATTAAAAGTTGAATTATAATTTTTTTTGTACCCACGAAACTTTGAAAAATTCCTAAGAATTCAAAATGTTGAATTTTTGAAAGAAAATTATGAAATGAGTAGGTTCCCACAGTATTTGTCATATCTGAAAATACTTCGACACATCTTCTAATGTAGGTAACTAGGTATCAATAATTTTATAGAAAATCATGTAAAAATGTTGGAAACTTCAATTAAAAAAATTTTGAAATTGAAAAAAATGAAAAATTGAATAATGTAAATTTCACGAAAAATCATTTTACGAGGTTTTTTACTTTCTGTATAAACATTTTTCGAGGAAAATTAAAAAATAAAAATATTATGAAATTTGAAAAAAAAGGTTCAGAAAAATTTGTTTTTAAGAACCTCAATTTCATTTTTAAGCAACATTCTTATGGTTTGCTAACAAAATTTCGAATTAAAAGAAAGAATCGATGAAAAAACTCCTCAAAATATCAAAATTTTTAAATGAAAAAATTTGCCTCTAGATTCGAGTCAATTGGTTGGAAATTTTAAGGAAAAAAATCTGAAAATCAAACAATTTAGAAAATTGAAAAAATGTTGAATTTTTTAAAATTTAATCTTAAACGCATAAAATTTCAGTATAATTAATTTGAAATCTAAAAAAATCTACGTTACTCCATTATTAAGAAATTTTACAGCTGTTTTTGTTGAATCATTTGTACAAATTTTGAAAATCAAAAATTCAAAAAATCGAAGTATCGATCAATTTGGAAAAGTAGTTAAGTTGCAGTTGAAATTTGGAAAATTTGAATTACTTAAGTGAAAAAATATATGAATACTTGTAACAAATCTGATAAAATAATTAAAAACAAAAAAAAATCGAAATATTTTTCTGTTCAATTGGAAAAAAACCCTCTAAATGGCATGTTTGATCTGCACATTTTTTTTACCTCACCCATTGCACCTACGCTATTCGCTTCCTAACCTCATTTCAATCATCCTACTCATAAAATATTCTTAAAAATATCGAATACAATCCTCCTACCTACGTTCGTATATGCAATAGCTCAAGCTCCATTTCCATTTACAGGAAAGACATCGTACCAAGCAATTATTAGCTCAGCAAGAAATGCTAAACCCAAAACTTTTTATCAACTTGAAATCAGCCCTTCAGCCCCTGATCAGTTTCAAAAACGCTGCTGCCGAAGACAACGGTACCACTTTCAAAAAGAGTGCCAAAAAACCTCCAACTCACGGAGACGAGGCAGATGCCAATTATTGCGGCAGTTCGGATACCGAAGAAGAGGATCCGAACGCTTGTTAATTTTAATTTTCAGTACATAGACTGAATATACCTAATACTTATATACTTAGTAATTTATAATTGAATTAGTATCGCTTAAGATATTTGTGTAGTTTTGTATGTGCACATTCGATGCCCAGCTCTTTACGCTTTTTATTAAAAATTATTATTTTAATAGCTTTTCATCGTTGTGTGAAATTTTTAAAAACATTTTATGGCTTTGTAATGAGATAATAATGATTAATGACTAGTTAAAGAGTATTTTAAGCTTTGAAAAAATTATTGAATTTAAGAGTAACGATGTTACGATAAGTTTCGAGGGTATTTTTTTTGCGATGATGTGATATGATTTGTGATGAATTTTGGACATGTAATGTCTCTTGTATGAGTTAACCGAAGTTTAATTTTTTGTGACATTGGTGATGAATTTAGATGGCATGTTGACGCATTCCAGTATTTTTTTGGATTTTTTTTCAGCAATTGAAACGAGAAATTATGATCAACTAGTCAAGATTTTCGTTTCGGTTTATTTACTTACCTAAGTTGAAGTAAAAATTTCTAATTGGGGATATCGCGCTTAAAATTGATTTTTTCGCAATGTTTTTTTAAGGTATGAAAATTGTTCAAAAAAAATTTCATCTCAAATACGGTTACTTTTTAAGTTACCTGTGAGTTTAGAAACTTTCGCTGTAATATTGTATAAGTGTATTTTATTATTTCGCTTTGTTTGCCATAAAATGTGATATCTTTTTTTATGTGTTTTTCCTTATTTAAAAAGCATATTTAGGATTTTTTTTTTCTTTTGTTAAGCTAAATATGCCCACTTTTATTAAATAAAAGTTGAATTTAAATTGTAGTCTTTTTTGTCGATTTATCGAATCGAATGAATGTACTTAGGTGATTGGCTGATTATATTGAATTGAAAACTGAAGCAATATTTGAGAAAAAAAATTATAATTAGTTGCATTTACCAATGAATCACTTTGATCAGCAATTTTTACCTGAAAAGCTGCTCAACTTTTTTCATAGAAAAAAAAATAGATGAATAAAAATTTGAAAAATGGATACAACGATGAGTAAAATTCTTATGTGGGAATAATAGCTCGACATTGACCTTGTAACGTTTCTTTAATTTTAGCCAAGCAGGTGATGGATTTTATTAATGTGGAAAAATGATCTCAAAGAAACAACCCCCCTCCCCCCTCCTTTGACTCTTTTTTCTCCTATTTCGAGCATGGTGTTTTTCTCTTGATATGAATCGATCGACTATTTTGAAAATGAAATATTTCATATGTGTACAGTGAGCTTAGAAAATGCCGAAAAGTGACAGGGAGAAACGCCTCGGGTGAAAAAGCTGTGGTGTCGTAAGGGAGTCAATAGGTTTCTGGTCGAAATTCAAAATTTTTTTCATAGCTTCCGATTCGTTATTGTAAAAGATGATTTTAGAGCTTATGCGGAATCCTTGGGCTCCACCCCTGGGGGCTGACCCCTCAAAATATTGATTTCAAGCTAAAAAATTCTATCTCCTTGAGTTTTCAACCGATTTTCATCAAACTTAGTATGTATGTACATTTACTCGAGGGTAATGTTCTGAAATTTTTTCAATTTTTTTCGACCCCTACAATGACCTTGAAATCAACTTTTAACACTTCAAATTGCCGTGGGGGGCACAGTTTTGGTGCGGGCAGTCTGGAAATTTTTTTCCCTCGTTTTCCAGACCA
>FIZU01049328.1:0-15040 GCA_900064475.1 Pseudococcus longispinus
GAAAACTCTCCCATAAGACGCTGTATACGCTGGGTATCCATGTATGTAAGATCGATGACAGATGCTTACCAGCTACATCAAAACGTATAGGCTTGTCCAAGTCCCGCCAGGGTCGCTAGTGTGCAAGCCTTGAAACGGGTTTTGAAACGGAAAATATCACCATCGTGTTCGTTCCTTCTCCCCACTTCATGCCATTTTTGTTCACAAATGAGTTGGTGAAAATCCGCCAGATAGCGACTTATTTGCTTGGACAAGCGAATAGGTGTGTCATTGGTTTTTCGTGATGGCAATCCAGGCACTAGTTGCATATCAGTGTTGCCAAGCTACAAATTCAATACTAGTGGGGAAAAGTGCAGGCAAACCATTCGAAAAAAACGTTTGTCCAGTCTATCCCCGGTCTCCCCTACCATGGAATTACTGTCGCCTTAGATCAAAGACTGTCGCTTATAGAAAACCGCGAATGAGAAATTACGATTTCCATGACATTTTGGCATTTAAAAAATGGAATAGTGGGCGATATTCGTTTTGTCATGGTATATTAATGTGGCACCCCTTCTAGATTACGATTATTTTCAAAAAATAAATATGTGTAGGCATCTACTTGACGTATATTAGAAGAAACCTTCTCAGTTACAAGTACCTAATAATTCAACGAATAAGCGTATAAATCAACACATAGCTCAGTCATACCTACCTAAAAGACAAATGTTAATGAATAATACACAAAATATTCCATTTCAGATAAAAGACATTCGATATCCCAATTCAAATTACTCATACGAAACGTATTTTGCAAACGACATAGCATTATTAGTCATCGACGGAATAATTGAAATAAATCTAAAATACGCAGTTTTGCCTGCTTGTGTTGATTGGAATCACTCTGAATTTAATCCGCCAGAATCATCGACAGCAGTAGTAATAAATTCATTTCACTTTTATTTATTTTTTATAATTTTTGGTACCTATTCAGTTCAACTGTTTTAAATGAGTCGAACGAATCCGGATCTGAACAAAGATACCTAGATGGCTTAGAGTAACCTCGTATTTGATTTCGCAGGGTAATGCTGGATACAAGTATCTAGCAGTCTACAAATATATTAGCAATAGCGCATGTTTGAAGAATTCCTCTGAAGATTTCAAGCCATTTATAACTTACGATAAGTTCTGCGCCGATGTGAAGGAACCTGGTAGGTCCATACTTACATAGGTAACGAATGCAAGCCCTATAACTGACAATTGTACTGCATGTGGTAACTCCTTTTTTTGTAACGAATTTATGTGGTCGTGTGTTTAATTTGAAAATTTTCATTGTGACACTTCAGAAACAGTGAATAATGGAGTTATGAAATTTGTTTTTAGAACCGGGTTCACCTTTACCAGATAGTGGAAGCGCATATTTTTACTCTCCAGGAGCAGGAGATTCCAAGTACTATGTACAAGGTATCGTTAGCATGAAACACCTTGAAACTGGAATTATAACATTTACAAAGGTAGCCAATCACATTGGTTGGATCAAGAAAGTTCGCGATGAAGTTGAAAAAGATGTTGCATCCCACAGTGGCAGAACTTGAACAATCCATATACTGTAAAATATTTTTCACTGCAAAAGTTTAATAAACATCTCCAATAAAATATATATTACATTATTTATTTTCTTATATTCAACTTTCACACTTTCGTATATAAGAAAATAGGTAGGTAGGTACCTAATATGAATTATTTGATATCACACAGCAAAGCAACACCTCTCAACGTCCAATGTCGGGGATTTATATCGGTCTCAAAATCAATCGACCCGATATAATTGTAATCAGACCTTTGTGGTTTTCTATAAATAGGGCATTCATATAATCGAGGCTCTTTTCCTGCAGTAGTATTCACAGCTCTGATATGTATGACGGGCATCTGCTCGTAGAGTACTTTGGGTTTACTTTCTATCAATTTGCCAGTTCTCCTATCTAAACTGGCCCCTTCCAAAAATAACCCATAAACGTATACGCCTTCATTGGGTGAAGATGTAATTTCTTCTTTGTTATATTTTGTGATTTCATTTTGCAATACTACTGAATCGAGGGCCCATCCTTTGTGAGCTCTGGTAACTTCCTGAAAAAAATCCAAGTGAGAAGAATATAGGCACCTACCTAAAGTGGAAATTTCAAATATTCAAATGTCAGCAAACCTGTCTCATCGCTGTCAGAAAACCTTGAGGATTAAAAAATCCGGTCATCCAAAACGTAAAAGGTCTACCATGATTACACCATCTACGAAATTGAGCATCTCGTTCTAATAATTCAGTGAACCAGAATCCCAATGTAGCCGATTCCCAAGAAACCTGGTTAATTTTTTATCAAACATACGGTTGAATTATTAGTAATTAATTACGTAGGTGAAGTATCAACTTACTTTTCTCCACGCTTGAGGAATTCTAGCATCGTACATCGCATCCAAAGCTTCTTTCAAAGCACTACTCATCACTATGGTACCTTCAATGGCTAATTTTAAATTATTCAACGTAGAATGAACCGTTACAATGACTTTCTGCATTCGATCGATTTCTTGTCTCAAAAAAATATTCATAGGTAACAATGGACCCATTTTTTGAAGTGCTTCGCGTACCTGAATCATATGAAATTCATTTTTATATTCAATTAAAAAAATTAGGTAATCAGCTAATGCAAAAATGTGATTTTACTTCGTAATTATTATACGGTTTTGGTAATTTTTGTAACATGTCTTCGGCCAATTTGTAAACAACACTTTCACGAGATTCTCCCCCTTGCACACCTCCTTCTTTCGGCTGTACACTCAAAATCGTGTCTAAAATTCCCTTCGCTGTGTTTATTTGATATCTGAAAGTCATAAAATTTCGTCAAAAGTGGCATATTTCTTGATTTGAAGTCCAATAGCTTACGTAATGTCAGCATTTGGATGTAAACCGAAAACTTCTGGGCTATCGGCGAGAGGTAAGCTGGTAATATAATCGACGTAACCCTAAAAATCAAACAAAAGTTGAAAAAAAAAACGATTCATCAGTCAACAACAATTTTTTGAAAAAATATAGAAAATGAATAATAGCTCACTTGAATGTTTCTCGTATTAGGAACTTTGTATCCTTTGAAAAATTCAAACCCCGGTCGTAATAAAACATCACAAAACCATACCTATAAATTATGCATCAAAATTACTAGTACTTCATACAGGGTGTTCTAGTAGCAGTGCACCGCCTTCAAACCAGGAATGCTGCTACCCAAACTACAAAAGTGCATGCATGTTTGCCGATCACTGGAGTTGAAGGCGCGAAATTATGTACTACTTCTGGTAGATGTTTCACAACGTCGTAACTCCGCTGATAATATAGATAAGCAAATTTTTTTGCAATTTTCTTGCACAACTTTTTACGCCCTACGAAATAAGTTATATTCTTCTTTGCCTAACTCTAAAATTGAAGGAGATATAATGATTTGGAAATTTGTATGGTTCGTAACTCCTTCAACTTTCAAGTTATGCAAACTTTCGTATAAGTCATTTTTTGTTGAGCTTTTTGAACTTTATAGCCCACCTCCAACATTGTAAACATGAGAAACCATTTTGAAGTTTTTTTGAAAAGAAAAAATTGAATTTTGAGAAAATTATGTTACTTCCCATCTTTTTAATGGTTGTGGCTCCTTAAATTTTGGAGTTAGGCAAAAGATTATTAGC
Organism: Pseudococcus longispinus; assembly: GCA_900064475.1. Lineage (NCBI taxonomy): Eukaryota > Metazoa > Arthropoda > Insecta > Hemiptera > Pseudococcidae > Pseudococcus > Pseudococcus longispinus. Next base: position 3,703 of record FIZU01049328.1, read on the forward strand.
TCATTTTTCGGAGCATAAAAAGCTCAACATAAAAGGACTCTTACAAAATTTCGTATAACTTGAAAATTGAAGGAGGTATGAAGCTTACAAATTTTCAAATCGTTGTAGCTCCTTCAATTTTAGAGTTAGTCAAAAAATGAATATAATTCATTTTGTAGAGCATAAAAAGTAATATAAGAAACATTATCAGGACTAGTGCATAAGTTTGCCCCTTCAAATCCTGGACTCAGCAAACATGCGGGTAGCTGCATCCCTGGTTTGAAGGCGGTGCACTGCTACCGGAACACGCTGTATACATTTGAATTTATTTACCCACAATCGCAAAATAAACAATCTACTCACTTGAGTAAAGGTAATCAAAAGTCGTTTATCGAAGTCATCGGTGACACGACCACCATATTGTACTTCACCAAGCATATAACAAACTGTGGGCCACGAAATTCCCTATAAAACGAAAATGTTTAAGGCCAACGTTAAGTGTGCCCAGGTAAAAACTTTCATAAAATTACTTTTTTTGGATCCATGTCATCCAGATGATTTTGAATAAATTGTGTACTGGCTAAGAAATCAGCCTGGTTGAATTCGTAAGGAACGTTCCAACCCAAAGGGCCAAACTTTCTTCTTTCTTGGACAACAGTATGTAAAAATGCTACTGCGTATAATAAAGGAGGCCATTGATTTTGAGTAGAATAATCCAAAGTATCCTGAAAATGTTTTTAAAATGAAAATGATAATTTTACACGCGATTTAGAAGTAAATAGGTGAAATGAAATGGCGGTTTAAAAGATCAATTTATGGTTACTCACCTGAGTGATATTTTGATAGGTTCTCTTGAGACTGGATCTAATTCCTTGAGGAGGTTCATTCGTGAATTTAATCGCCATCTAGAAAGCAGGAAAAATAATTACCATGTGCCATATTTCATCAATTTTTTTTCTACAAAAGACTTACCTGTAGTAAACCTATAGGAAATTGGGGATGCATCTCGGTTGTCAACCACAATCTGAAATATTCATGAACAGGATCATTATCCGTCAACGAATCCATCACTTCGCCACAAAACGGTAAAGATAAATGGATATTTTGCAGCAAAACCCATTCGCCGGAGACCATTGCGTCTGTGATTAGCTGACGAGCAAAGACTTCTTGCCCTTGGCCCATTGAAATCGATCTCAAGGTAATGGATTTGGATTTCGCCAAGGTTTGTATTTGAGAAGACGGATCAGAACCGATGGAAAGTAAACAGATTAGTGGAGTTCGTGGTTCTGACTCTTCCAAGGTGGTTTCCAAATTCAAAATACACGATTCGCCATATTCTGGTCCCAAAGATTCTGTGAAAATTCATTTTCAAATTGAATAAGTAGGTAGGTACCCAAATTATCGTGAAATTTACGTATATTCGGGTAGGTAGATTCTCACCAATAATGTATTTTTTGGCTTGAGATAAAGTTCGATCCGGACTCCAAGAACGAATTAGTAATAATTTTCTGAATACGTCTAGTATTTTACCATATCCACATGGAATTTCTTCTTCTTCTGGTCGTTCTTTTTCATACCACACCCTCCATTCTTTTTCATTTTGTTTGATCTGAAAAATTATACCAGCGATATCCAGTAATTTGCAAAAAAAATCTTGATTGGTAATTACCTATCAAAACAGATTTTTAAAAACTCACTTTGTTCAATAAATTTGAAAACACTGATATCTTATTGATTTCTACTAAATTCAACCACGTGATATCCAAGATCCAACGGAAAGGCTTTGGAGTGACAGCATTTAAATCCAACGAAGCACCGCCTAATTGAAATATTACACATCTATGAAAAAAAGTTCACCACCTAATTTCCTCATTTAGCGATTTTATGTCCCTACCTTTGATAAAAGTCATAAATTCTTCGTGAGTGATTGTACCTCTTTGGCAATCAATTTTAATCGCCAGCATCAAAGTGAACAAAAGTTTATGTCTCTCGTAGAGACTCCTTTGAGTAAATTTCCAAACTTCGAAGGTCAAATATTTCAATATATTTTCTATCCTTTCTTCTGTATCAGCGCTCTTCATCGATCTAAGAAATGGATACTGTTATTTCGTTCGATGCTTCATTAACAAAAGATGACATACTAACTTGGTAATGGAATCGTCGAAAATATTCAAAAACTGTTTCAATGAATTTTGATACATGACATTGACGTTGCCCATTTCGACAATCAAAAAGTATAAAATGGAGCCTCGAGCTGCAACTGCACGATATTCTTCTCTGGCGATCATGATCTTCTTTTCGGTTTGCTCGGAAACTTGGAGCTTGGCGTTGACCTCTTCTGCAGTAGTTTTTGTCTCTTGTAAGACCTCGATCAGAGCTTCGTCGTCGACTAGTGATCCTTGAGAAGAGGTTAAGCGATGCAGTAAGTTGCTTTCTAGCTCTTTCATTGCGCGTTGATTTTTTATCACAGATTCGAATAGAGCCATTCTTTCGGCTTCCAAGTCCGATTTTTCTGTTGATATTACACGACCTGGAAAAAATTTGATTAATAATAGCTTTTAAAATAATTTCATCGAAATTAAAAATATTTAGATACCCAATAGTTGGTCTTCGAGACCGAGCATTGTGACAGTAAAATCAATAATTGACGTTTTGGCACTGACTTCAGGACTATAAGCTGGATTAGGTAATTTAGTCGTGATGTATAACATGAAACCGGGCATTACATCGGTTTCTTTGTCTCCAACGACGACCTATAATTTAAAAATTGATAGAAAGTTTTGCGAAATCGTAGATTTATTACCTATCTAACTATTAATAAAAATTAATCTCATTTTCGTACCTTTTCAATTGATCCCGATTTAATGAAATTCTTTTCCAAGACATTATCGATTACAGGGTCTAATTCCTCACCCACATCTTCAATCAACAAAGGTCTACCCAAAGATAAACTATCTTCCAAATGATTCCTGAAGTATTTGTGATTCAAAGACGTGATCTAAAAAATAAAAAAATAAATATGTTTGAAAAATACTAATCCAAATATTGATTTTTATTTGTTCTTATTCAATCGATTTACCTGTAGTTCATTATTCGACTCTTTATTTTTAATCCACATTTTACCTTGACCCTGTGGATCAATTAATAAAGAATACGAACTAGATTTAGTAATAATCAGTGCATTTTGCACCGAAAGTTCGTCATTCGGAAGACCTTGTAAAGTCCATTCTGAAATCTGTTGGAAAAAATAGAAAAAATATTCATCAAGACACCTTTGTTACTTCTTCAAGGTATTTTCTCTTCATCACACTCACTGTTGCAGTTTCCACCAACATATTTGTTATGTTTAAATTTTCTGTGAAAGGTATCGTATGAGATTTCAACACCTTCATCCATGATTTGATCAATCTACCTCTGAATTCTTGATTATATGGACCACAATATGATAGGAATCCCGTCGCAAGTAAGACGTCTCCTACCAATCTGAATAAATAATAATTCAATTACCAACATCGTTCGATTCGATTACTTCATTGTTTATAAAATATTTCACCTTCCATGCTGCTTCTTGAATTCTTTACTTTGCCTCGTCCATCGAATTTTCTCCCCACCTAATCCATTTATCAATGCTGTAGCAGCTGTCATTTTCCTCAAGCATACATTAGCTGCATCGGTGAGTCTTTGTTTTTCAGCCACTGCCGCGTCGTATTGAGCTTTCACTTGATTCAAAGCTTGCTCTTTGTCTGATAATTCTTTTTCAGTTTTATTCAAATCATCCATAGCTAATTTCAGACGAGCTTCTTGTAAAGCTAAATTTGCCTGCAAGATATATTCGCGATAATGAATCTAGAAATGGTTCAGAGGTTTGAGAACCAATTGAATGACAAACTTTCAAAGGTAACACTTCTCTATTGACACTATGAAAGAAAGACATAGCTTTGGTCCATGATAATAAACCAGCAACATCGCCACAAACACGTTTCGCTGTTTCCATATTGTAATCTTCCATTTCAAAGTATGGTTGAAGTAATTCGACCATTTCGTTGTTGATTATATCTTTCGGGTAGTTTTGTAATTGAAGTAAGAAAGTGGTACTCGCCATCATCTGTTCAAAAAATATCAATCGATTCGATTAAATATTACAAAAATCATACCACTACCCAATCATAAAATAGGAATTATATTGAAACTGTTAATAAAGTTGCCTAGTTTGTTTGCCGTTTATAAATATCAAATGTGTTAATAAAATTGCCTAATCTGTTTGCCGTAAATAAGTGCATATTTAATGAATTTTTTTTAGATAAATGAGCATATTTTATTGGTAAATTGAGCTGTTTACCTTTAGAGACTCCGCCCACGATGGTTTTGGGCAAGGAGCTGCGGTATCTCCAATCACTGGATGTAATTTTCTCAAGAATAATATCAAAACGCAATCCATTATACGCATGATTAGATGAGGAGGTCTGCCAAGTTTTCGAATTGTTGCTAAAAAAAAAAAATGAAAATTATCAATCAGATATTGCATTTGAATTTGCTTTAACTCGTTTGGAAATTTCCAACCAATGTGAGCTGGTTTGATGGTATTTAAGGCAGCTTCGGCTTCCATCAGGGCTGGTTTCGCAGCTTCTAATTTTTCTTCCGCGATTAATTTTTCTTTAGCAATACTCGCCACTAAAATTTCTGCTTTTTCTTTCACCTGCATTACTTGATTTTTAACCGATTCAGCTTGACGTGCTCTTTCGGTTACTTCACTTAGTACCTACGTACATAATGAAGGGATATTTTTAGAAATTATTTCAAATGGTAAATAGAATGATAAAATTTTGAACAGATTCCACCATTTCAGCTTTTTGAGACGCGTCAGCGAGTTCTTCTTCCATTACAGCTAAATCTTTCTTTAATAATTCAACGGAAACCGAAGCTTCTTCTAATTTTGCCAAGCCTACTTCCATTCTATGAGCACTATCGGCTAATTCTTGTTGTTTCTTTTTATAAATATTCTTGTATCCGTTGATGAAATTCAAATAAGACTTGGGAGTGACATGAGTAGCTCGACGAAACCTAGATTAATTTTTAAAAATGAAACCTGGTTATGGAAAACTTCTGAAATCATCTGTCACCTTTGGAAATATTCGGTCGAAGTGGCAGATACGATATCTTGTATAGTTCCCAACGCATTCACAAGTTCACCCTTCACCTCGGAAGTGCACTCGATATTAAACTCTGATAAAAAGTGGCTGGCTACTTCGACCAGGGCATCTTTAGGCCATGGTTGGAACCAATCCACAGTACAGCCTGAGACCAATGCTGGGAATTGCATAACTCGGTTTCTGAATCGCTCGCCAACCTGATAAAATTTTTAGTTTAATTATTTTCTGAATTGTATTCAAACGAATGAAATTACTCACCGGAGAGAAACAAAAAACGACGTGTAAATTTTGAAGGGTTCTTTGAAGAAAATACTCCATTACGTTTTCTTGGGTAAGGGTACGTTTGGGGTTTTCTCGTTTCATTATTGGGGTCAATTCGGATATGATTTCGGCTTGTTCGTCTCTCGTGAATAAATTAGATATAATTCCTGTTTGTGAAAAATTAATTGAAAACTTGCATTATGAATATAAATAGATTTGTTGATTGATGGAATTAAATTTTTCCACTCTGAACCTGAAGAAAGAATATTGTTCAAGTATTCCAAGAATCCTTCTTCTTTGATATCTTGATCGGTGAAAATAAAAGTGGTTCCTTTACCTTGCACACCACAACTGCGATATAATAATTTCAAATCTTCCAAGAAATTTGTAATATTATATGACCTATTGAAAAAAAGGAAGTGATCGAAACATTATTCAATTTAGCACACTCAAATGTACCTAGCCACTTACCTCGTCAAAGAGATCTGGAAAGTTTTATACCCAGCTATGAAAGAAGCCAATTTTGTCAGAGACTGTTTCCCAGAGCCTCCTACTCCAATCAGCATAACATTTCCTCTTGGATGTCTGATCACTCTAGAAATCTAGAAAAATTATCCAACCGTCAATTTCATCTCAAAATTTTGCACGATTACCACACGTACTTTAATTAAATGCAGCATGGCATCGGGAAAAAATACTAAATCCATTCCAGCCCCTCGAACCATTTCGTTAAATTGAGATAAAAACATATCCAATCTTTCTCGAAGTTCTTCCATGTTATAAACCGGTTCGTAAACTTTTGGCAATTCCATATCTGCTTCTTCGCCTTCTTCTCCGGTAGGTTCCGGAGCATCTCTGAATTTAAAAAATTCAACAGGTGAACTCATCCGATAAAAATTTTGATTCTTGAGCAACATTTATATTTCTAAACCTCATGAAATCGACGAAAACTGGATTCTGCAAAGTCATCTCGTAATATGACGTTTCCAAACGTTCTTGGACTAATTTTGAAAACGTATCATCAAACCAATCTTTATCACTAAGGACTGTGAATCTAATTCACGAAACAAAATTATCATCCTGAGTTAATTAAATCAAAACTTCAATAAAATAATAACTTAAATGGAAAAATTACCTATCAGCAAACACTCTGGTGCATTCGTGTTTCCAAAGCAACATCAAAACTTTTTCGCAATCGATTACTGTACTCAAGGTACCCACCATACCTTGCCAAATTCTCGATAAATCTCGTAAACTGAATATATAATGGAATTTGGCCGGAGTGGGGAGTAAATTAGTCTGGAATATTATGTAATTTTCACACATTTTCATACTTTGGTAGGTAATGGTTATCTAGCTTATTTGTGAATAAATCTGTCTCAACTTACTCTGACTTTTTGCCACAATAATCGAGTCAATGGGACCAATTTCTTGACGAGGTTTCTTACTTCGAGGGCAAATCCTCTTTTAGCATTGTAATGTCCTTCGCCAATAATACGAAATATTTTATCAATGGAATCATTCGAAGGTAATGTACAATTTAATATGCAAAATTGTCTTTTCAAACGAGCAGGAATATCATTCCTTCCGCCACCTGTTTTAATAAAGCAGAAAAAAGAGTGAGTAGGTACCTATTTATATGAATTTTTTTGTTATAAAGTTATCTCGTAAGTAACCTGGTTGTCCCATCGCAGCCACAAATTGAATATCAACCAAAGTATTAAATTCTCCAGGCTTTTCCAGACTGTAAAATCCCTTCATGTCCATAGTCTGTCGAACAATCTCATTGGTTACTTGGTCTCCCCATTCGTTAATGTATGGTAAATTGATATCGTCGATGAATACGGTCATCTTCCTATTACCAGATGGACCAAAAGTACTGCCCATTCGTTTTTCCACGTAACTTTCGATAGTTTTCTGTAAAAAAATTTTCAGGATTTCGATTATTTTCACATTTGATTCATTTCATGCCAATTCAACCAAAAATACATGATTTTTTATCTAAATTCTTTTATGAAATCTAACCACAAACTCGATATTGATTAGTCCCTTGTCCTAAATCATGGTCGAATTTACCAGAAATGAGCTTTTTATCAGATTTTTTGAACAGAATAAGAATGCAAATTTACCTGAAATTGATACGGTGTAGTGGCCGATGAAAAGTTGAAAGATCTACTCAGGTGTTGTTCTGGATTTGCTTTTTTCATATACGACTTCATCATGACAGTTTTTCCTACACCTTGCTCCCCTACCAATAGCACTGCCTTCTCTTGCTTAGCCACACAGGCGATTAAATAATCTATTCGAACGTTATCAACAATAGGTATCATGATATTACTATAATCTGGTGTACTCGTCTCAGGATATACAAAACTTGTCACCACAGAATTCCAAGGTTCCCAAATACCTGCAATGAAATTTTTATCATTAGTTTCGGAAGTTTTGCCTTGATTGAAATCAATGGTACCTTCAACTGTGACGTAAAAATCGAATAAACTTTTATTATCGTCGTTGGTTTCTGGTAAATCAAAAGATGAATGTTTCGACTTTATGTATTCGTTATACATATCTCTATCTTCGTTTTCCAAAAAAGCTCCAATACCCCAGACCAATGAAAATATGTATAATCGATGTAAATGCTCAGGAGTCAGTCTGTAGAAAAAGTGATAATTTTATAAACAGATTTTGAAACGAAATATTTGGTGAAATTATTCATTAAGTATTCACTTATGATTGGGAATGACCACTTCTTTGGGTTGCAATAAATCGACCTCTTCTATTTCTTCAATATGATGGCTTTCTTTGCTTTGGGCTTCGTGTACATGCCAAGATATTAATCCTTGAAGAATGACTACAATCTGTAAAAAAAAGTTCATTTTCATCGATGAAAAAAATACCCAGGTACTTATATTTTCCAACTTTCTCAAAATTATTATCCTAATCCTACGAACCTGTTGAATAGCATTGCATTGCAATATTCTAACCATAAATGTTAAATTATGAACTGCCCAATTATACGCAGAGACAAATGATTCTTCGAATAAAGGCTGGAAGACTGAAATCTCAGTAGGGTGTCGATTTTTCAACCATGCACATAATATTGGATTCCAGTCCAATCCAGATGAACTCATGTAGACCTAAGAAAAGAAATGTGAAATAATATCTACCTATCTGTATTGAAACTCATATGAAGATATTTTATTAAGTAGGCAGGTACCATTCCATTTCTCGAAACAGTGGCTGGAGAAGCATTGTCAATATTTTCAGGCTCGAATATTACTTTACAAGTGGCAGACATGGGCAGTCTGTCACCATTTGCCAAAGTCAACGTTTTATTATCGTCTAATACCGAATTTAAATTCTCGATCCAAATGCTGTCTACAGGGCCATCTAATACCAGCCAAACATGTTCTCCTGAATTGAAAAAAAAGTTCATTTTGATCTATGAATAATTTTAGAGTTTATTTTTTGTATCGTGATAGTTACCTTTTTTGAGCTTCAATGTTTTTCTCCATAAAGCAGAAAATATTCCATCAGTCCAATCATTGGTAGCAACATCCAATCTACCAAACATTTGAGCGGTGGTGATGGCCTTCGGATTCATTCGCATTTCTCTATTCAAATAGGCAAAACATTTGCTGTAGTAAATTTTGCAAAAAACAAAGAGATACGAGTAGCTGCTGAAAAAGGTAACGAACCTGTAGTGCTCCTCATAAGAAGACATTGCTTTCATTAATGTTTGAATGCACGTCGTCTTACCAGCTCCAGCTGGACCTAAAACCATGATCCCATGTCGAACTCTTTGTGTTTCGTAGAGCTAAAATTACGAAAAACATGCCATTCAATTGCATAGGTCTCTGATTGAATTATTGTTTATATTATTAAATAGGTACTTACTTGGATTAATTTCAAAACCCACGGAGTATGGTATACTAATCCAGCCTTTTCAACTTCTTCAGAAATTCTTTCCTCCAATTCCGGATAAGATGTTTTTTCCAATGTCTGATTAGGAAACAAATCAGCAACAAGGGACATGAATAAAGGTTCGTCTTCGTCTGAAAAGTGATTTCAAAATATGGAAAATTTGAATCTTCGATTTCCTTTTTCCTCGAGAATTAACAATATCAATTCTACCAACCTATCAATTTTGATAAGTTCATATCTCTTAATACTCTCATAACAATGGTACTCTCTGTATCCTTGGAATTGACACGTTTTGCAGCTCCCAGACTTCTTAAAACTGAGAGAATATTTCTCAAACCGAAGTCATAATGTACCTAGAAATAAATTTTAGAATTTATTATACCTAATCTTTTGTAATAAGTAGGCAATTTATTCTCTCACTTGTTTCGTTAATTGTTCTTCGCATAATTTATACAACGTGTAAAATTTCCTAGCCAGTGTAATATTCTCTAAAAATCCACAACTGGCCAATTTGACCCTGATGATGATTTGCCTATCGGGTACCATCATAGCAACAGTTCGGAATTGAATTTTTAAATTTTCAGGTAATTCTTTACGTCCAGCGTAACCAGGGTTCTAATAAAAACACTTGGAACATTAAAAATCGTAAAAATTGAATAAAAATTGATCGAATGAACTCTTAAATTACCATAGTGATGAATATTCCAAATTCGGTGCATAAATCAACGACATCGCCGTCAGTAAAAGTGAATTGTTTTTTCCTTTCTTTCTTCGCATTCAACACAGTGGCCACCTGTTGGGCTGCTACTGACAAAACGGGCAATTCGATTCGATTAAATTCATCGAAACATCCCCAAGTTCCTGATTGAGCCAATCCTAAAAAATACGCATGTTTTTGAAATTGTCTGATTAGGTAAGCATTGTCTTGGGCCATATTTAAATCAAAATAAAACCTTTGTAAATTCGACCCAATCCTCTGTAATCCATTTGATCGGAACAGTTGAATACGACAACGTATTTTCCCAACGTTTTACCCATATCTTTGACAGTTTCGGTTTTTCCTGTACCAGCAGGACCACAGGGAGATCCACCCATGCTCATAGCTAAGGCTTGGGCGAGTGTAATGTAGCATCTTTAATGGAACACTTGATTTATTAGTTTTTTGGAGTGGCTTTAACATGCAGAATATTCAAATGACTTTACCTATCTGTTAATGGAGTGATTACCAATCTTTCAGTACATCCTAGGTATTCATTTTGATAAGCAAATGTTACATCTGTGATCGAAATCCACGTTTTATCGAGATCTTCTTTGAAATAGAATCTGCTTTGTTTCAACCAATCGAAGTCATTCACTGAGCGAACATTCAGACGACACTGAAATCAAAGAGAATATCCTTGAAGTGGCCTATTTCAACTTTTCAACTGCATACAAGCCAAGAGCTTACCATCATATCAAAAATATCCCTTTGATGGACATGTATGGTAATCAGAGTCTCAAACTTTATTCTTTCAAGTTTCGTCAAATCACGAGTTGTTTGATCGATTAACGTGTTCAGTAGTTCTAAAAATCTGTTATTTGTAATTGCCATGATCTTTTTATCTGATCTGGCTTGCATCAAAGCAGCTTCTGAATCTCTGGTCCATAACATTTGAATGCCCAGAATGCCAACCTAGAAAAAATGGCCAATTTTTTGTATAATTGCATAAAAGTCCTTTCATATGCTTTAATTTGAAGAGGAAAAACTAGAATGCAACCTGAGCAGGCATTTTTTCAAGAAAAGGCAGCAACGCGAAATTTGTATCATTGATCATGGAATATGCAGTCCTAATAATCGAATGAAGCGATTGCTGGGATATTTGTAGCAACGAGGTCAGCCAGGTTTCTACACTTCCTTCTGCTCGAACTGGTCTTTCAAGCTGGAATTTTACAAAATTTTCAAATAATTTTCAAAAGCGTCTAGCCAAACCATCGATCTTATATACATGGATACCCAGCGTATACAGCGTCTTATGGGAGATTTT
>FIZU01049334.1:0-17369 GCA_900064475.1 Pseudococcus longispinus
ATATTCATCCCATTTTTAAAAAATGATTCAAAATTTACGTATAGTTAAAAAAAAAACACAATAAGTATATTATATAAGGTTTTTTTAATAAGTCTATATCTCCCCTCTCCCACCATCCGAAAATTATAAAAATTGACCAATTGGGAATTTCATATTACTCAGTTGGGAATTTTGGGTTCTTTGCCCTCCCAAACGGATACCTTCGCTACGACCCTGTGCGTTAAACAAGCGAGGGGGGGGGTTGGATGAGCATTGGTCAAGGGGGTGGGTGGGTGGTGGTTCTACTTTCTCAAAAAATGCCCGTCTATTTTCCTTACCTCTAGCCGCCACTGCCCAGCTCCGAAGACTTTACGGTTACAAGTCTCGAAAGGTATGCAGAATTAATCATCTTTATCTGCTGGTGGACCCGAAAGACTGTCGTATCTGGTATCCACTGTTCGGCTACCAAGAAAAAAGTCAGATAATTTGACCTGTAGCGAAGATTCGAAGAGTAGCTTTATGCCCTTTGGCAACTTTAATTCTTCCAATTCAACTTTCTGTACCAGTATGGCACAAATTCGACGTCGCTGATAGGAGGAAATGAAACATGGTGAAAATTGACGTTAGAATTTAGGTACCAAATTGTCATAAAAATGTTAAGTATTATTGAAAAAGTGTAAAAATATCGAGAAAATATTGGAAAATCTTCTAAAATACAGCAAAAGTTGTTAAAACCACCATCAGTTCAAACTATCACACTATTTGTTCAAAATTACGCAAAAATTATTAAAAATCCCATAAAAATTGTTTAAAATATTGAAAAAATTAGTGAAATATTGCAAAATTTGTATAAAAATACCATTAAAAGCGATAAAATCGACTTATTAACCCCAAAATCATTCAAATTATTACGATACTGATTTGAAAAATCGTTAAAATTATTCAAAATATCGAATAAACCATTTAAAAAGCCATTAAAAATTGTTTAAACCACACCAAAAAATCTGTAAAATATTGCAGGTTTTGTTAAAAAATGCCATTAAGAGCGATAAAATTGAAATTACCAATATTCATAAATGAAAAATCGTTGAAATTGTTCAAAATACAGATTTAAATTTTAAATACTTGAAAGTCATTAAAATTGTTCAAAATATACAAAAAATTGTTAAAATATTGAAAGATTTGTAGAAAATAGCATAAAAACCATTTGATGGCTTTTGAAGATATTTTGAACAATTTCCATGACATTTTGAGCAGTTGGCCTAAAGTTCACAACTTTTACGATGTTCTGAGCAATTTTTGAGAAACATATTTCAAACAAATGATAACTATATAACACATTGAGTGATTTTTGAGACTTTTTCAACAATTCATTATAATATTTCAACAATTTAAACGATATTTTAACCGATTTTTAAGGTATTTGAACTACTTTCACAACACGTTGAACGAGTTTCAAGGCATTCAGGATAGGTATTCTTTCATAGGTAACATCAAAACAATTTTTCTGAGATTTCCAACCATTTTAGCGATAGTTTTTAAGACATTTCAACAAATTCATGAAAAATTTTGACATTCGAAACATTATTATATCCCGATAATGTTCTAGAACCGTTTTTCCTTCTAGGGGCAATTGATTCTGCAACTTCTGGGGTTCGTACGATAAAACCGTTAGGCACATATTGCGTTACACCGCGATAATACGAATAAATATCTAGATTTATACTCATTTTTAAAAACGGAATTTAGCTCACCAGGACGCATCGTATATGTGCGTAAAAAACACAATCTTTTTCATGCTCCATACCCTCAGAACATTACATTTTGCTGCTCTGCACCGCAGATAGCCGCTGAACTGCAGGTGATGGACGATGGTGCGAATACGAGTACCTACGTATAAACACTCTCTCGCTATGTCACGGAGTATTATTAATACCGAAGTTAAACGCGTTACAATTATAATAAGAAAAATAGTTCGATTAAATATAACACGCGGTAATGGCTCGATCATATGTATTAATCACACCATTATACCGCAACTCCATCTACGTAGGGGGAGGTGCGAGTTTAATATATGAAAAAAGCATACTCTGATACCTTCGTATAATACCTTTACGATATTGGAAAAAATTGCCATCCTAATAAATTACGCTCTTTATCGATTTTGCTTTTTTTTTCTTCGATTCTTTACACGTACCCTGGACTCGAACCCGGTGAAAAAAAAATGGAAAAATACCGCTCGCCGCGGTAAATTGCTCCCGAGCGAGATTTATGATATCGACGATTCCGGTATTTTCGCATAATACGAGTACGTACAACGACGAGTATGAAGAGAAGCGTAGAGTCTTCGCATAAATTCGCGTTGCTCGTGGTCGCGTGATTTGGAAAATAAATCCGCCGCGTGATGACGATATCGACTCGGCTCGGCGGCTAAATTCTCTATGTAGATGTACATACGAGATCCGATACACACTCAAGCCAAGAGAAAAGAGCGGAGAGCAAGCTGCGGCAATTAGAACGCGAGGCGATATTGCATATATCGATATCGTGGTCGTCGTCGCATGTCTAGACAATTTCACCAGCGCCGCCGACTTGTATCTTGACGATTTACGTTATAAAGCTCCTGTTTTTGAAATGTAATTATCGACTCGCAGTGGGAAACTGTTGGCAGGAATTCCAATAACGCGGCTGTGGCGCGTGAAAATCCATTGGCTGCCATTAGCACTTGTTTGGATTATCGCTGGGATCCTTTGGCATGAAGCCTGGGGTTATGAAGACTCGGTAATGTGTGGTAGATCACCGATCAGTCACCTTAAAGGACGATCTTCGTGAAGGAAATCCAAAGGAAAACACACAAAAAGGTACACGCGGACTGCACCATCACGTCAGACATCTTCTGGACACCTGTACGAAGGAATCACCTAGGCAAAGACTTGAAGAACAAAACAGAGGTCCGATTAGAATGCAGAACCAGGTCGATACTTTGGAAAAACACGTCACCTAGAATCGTAGCCCATAAAGATCATCGATCCGATCCACACATCCAGCGAGGTAAATTAGAGAGCACCAAGATCGCTGAGAGACGCTTACAGACAGAGGCAGCATACCACATAAATCGGCTCCGGTTCTTTCGCAGAATTAGCTACGTCCTATGTAAAGGTACTCTCGCGTACACGTACACACCGAGGTTATTTTGAATTATCGACGAACGAATCTAATCGATTATAAAGTTAAAGAGAAGATGGCGTCGTCGCATGCAAGTGCGCTCAACGCGAATCACCATATACACCCATGTACTACATACACGTACGAATTCTATCCGTAATATAGCAGAGCGGAGAGCACGCAGTAGCCTTGTTTAATCACTACTGAACATATGTCAGAAAATTACTCAGGTATCCCCTGCAGTTTTATACACGTTGACACGGTCCCGACCAACTAGGGCCCCGGTCGCTGGCGAGATACAGACTAATGTATGCGTTTCGTGTAAGCGCCCAATATATCAGAATATGAGTACGCGTTCAAATACACGCTTAAAGCGCAGCATGCACACCGGCCAAGACATATTACAGAAATCAACACCAACAAATAGCGCGCCACGCCGCGGGCGCGGCGCGGGGCGCACGTGTGTGCGTGAAAAATGCGCCAAGAAAGAGAGACATGCGGTGGAGGAGGTGTTGGCGCGAAAATAATTCCACGGGGTGGAATTAATTGCCACCGAATCGGGTTCCCCAGTAGGAGCGAGTATTTTGACGCGGTTCCTTTCGAAAAAACGAACCTTGAATATCGGCGATAGGCGTCGGAAAGAGGGAGAGGGGAATGAGAGCTACTTTCACGATTGCGTTGCGATTTTACGAATGATTTGCGGTCATAACGTCGACAAAAATAGAAAACAGAAGGCTTAGATCGATTCAGACCACGTCTGCACCCATTAAAATGCAAATAACTCCAATCTGAGGCATACCAGGATAAAATCAATGCCAGATTCGGATTCAGCACCCTCGAAAACCAAACAATCGATATGCATGACGATTTTTCATCATTTTTTCCACTACCCCTATTTCAGCTCCACCTTTTTCAAATTCTCTCCCCCTACAAAGAGTCGACAGTAAAATATAAATCACCGATACTCCTACCTTTCTTTCAAAAAGATAGTTTTCATATAGATCGGGACGGGAAAATGCAAAAAATGCAGACGTGAAGAGACCAATCAGTCATAGGGGTGATTTAAGAGATGTATTCATCACCCTCGAAAAATCACCAATTGATATATGTATAAGACAATTTTTCATCATTTTCTTCAACTACCTGTATTTCAACACTCGGTGGGTTTTGGTCTATGTGGACCTAGAATTGTTTTGAAACATTGTCGATTCCATATTAATTATGGCGAATGAATCAGGGAAACACAAAATCGTCAATCAGCCCCGACTAAGGGTGATCGGTGATGATCGAATGACGGTTGGTCTCTGTGAACGGACTACTGGTTTGAAACTTGATCAATCAGCCTTGATCAAGGGTGATCATCGATGATCAAATGGACACTGGTCCATGTGAACACAGTACTAGTTTGAAATTTCATCAATCAGTCTTGATCAATGGTGATCATTGATGATCAAATGGGCCTTGGTCTATGTGCATCTAGCACTGGTTTAAAACAGCATCGATCAGCCTCAATTGAGGGTGATGGGTTCAATTTGACTTGGAGGTCAATTTAGGGGGTGAAACAAGGGATGAAAAAAAGAAAATGATGAAAACTCGTCATGTATATCGATTTCATGGGTTTCGAGGTTACCGATCTCAAATCTGGCACTATTTTCAAGCTTAAAATCAAAATTACTCCTCCACTTCGCCTATTCTCTTGACCTTACCACAACTCATACCTCGAACAACGACACTAATTTCCTCACTCCTTCACTTTCCTCCGATTAACCAACTCCCATCACTGCTTCCACACACTTTCGAGTTCAAAGGTGGATATAATTTAGCAAACCTGCTGCCGGGCACGCGTTTCGGCGCCTCAGTCCATCAGTCGGCACCGACATCCAATTCAAATTTACCATCACCGTTTTTCTGCGTAACGCTCGCCCCATAGTCAACAGTTACCCAACCTATCCAAACATCGTGATCTAAATAATGACCGCCGTGATTAATGAATTCATCGCAAATGAACCAATTCGAGAAGAAGCGAGCTGCGCCGAGCTCGGGCGCACCTTATGTTGGTTTTAATAACAATTGAGCGCCGCGAACCGTGTTAAGTAACTACCGTACCGAAAACGAATTACATATGACCGGGGGCTGCGTAACTTGTAATAATGGATTTTACATTAAATACCGCGGCCAGTTCACAATGTACAACAGAGACGTACATTGTTCAGTCATCGACTTTAAGTCTGCAGCGACTTGGTCGTTTTGACGATGGCGTGGGATCAACTCGGGGACACGATTTTACTTGGACATGTCAATTCAATCAGTTCAAATTGATCTAATATTAATCATATGGACTCGTTCGCGATCGGTTGGACAATGCGAATGATAAACCGGAGCATCAAACGTATGCCCGTAATAGCGTTTTAATTCTCTCTCGTGCTTCGGTAAAACAGGTTAACCTCAAGTTAACAAAGCAACACGGGTTAAAATAATTAATAGTAGTACTCGCTCGACCATTTACACACTAGTACCCAAATAAATAATCTGGCCGCTTTAAATTACCTTGTCAAATTTAAATTAATTAGAAGATCGGTGCAGCGTATAGCGAGTTCAGAGAGATGCTCGCGGTAATCGCGCGGTTATATTTAAATTATAGGGTTGATGATGGCGCTGCTACGGATGTGGTTGCTTATTGCGTAACCGGGTAGATGAGTGAAAATAGGTTGTACCAATAGACTCGATGAGCGGCCATTATTCCTCCAATATACTTATACGGGCTAATTAATTGTAATTAGGTCCAGTTTTCAACACAAGTGATTACATCTTTAACCAAAGGTGTAAAGAAATAATCTAATTGAAATCTTACTTCCCTAAAAATCGTGTTTAATCTACATCGTACAAAATACCTTTAATCTTTAGCCCAAAGTTTACTATAATTTATCACGAATTCGGGTCTATTTGGATATTTGCCTTTCACATCTTGTTGTTTATTATACTCTTCGATCCATTTCTCATTATACCGCTTCCTCAGCTGACTAGCTTTGGTAACAGGGAACTCGACAACTTCGCTGATCACGATTTCCCTATGCTCTTCACTCGTTGCAGGCGATCCCTTACAATATTTCGTATTATCCTTCCTCAGCTCGAACACTCGATTATACTTTACGCCGATTTTTGGCGGTTTCCTCCAATTGATGACCTGTTTAATACCCAACGATACCATCGACAGTCTCCGAGCAAACGCTTTTTTCGGTTTTTGTTTGGGCAAGCATGAGCTCAAATCACCCATAAGCTCGTATTCGACCTGACAATCCAATTCTTTCTGCTCAGCTTCCTGTTCCAACAGACGAACTTCCTGCTCGATTTGTTGCAGTCTGTCCAAGAACTTGGACTGTTCTTCGCTTCGGTCCCTTAAATGGCTGTCGATTCGGTTCCTTTGAGCTTTCGTCAGATCGCAGATACAAGGATGGATATGTTTTTTGGCCTCCTTATCTTGGACTTCTGGCTCTACCGTAACAGTCGTCTCATCGTATTGGTTTTGAATTTCGTCATCACTATTGGCCCCTGGCGGAGGTTCCTCAGGTTCACTATCGTTTGCTATAGGTTTTGGTTCGCTGTCGACGACCATTGGTCTAGATATCAAGATGGTATCGAAGGGTACTTCATCTCTAAGAATTTGCTTCTTCTGGTATCCTGCTTTTGGTATGATGACCAAGCGACATCGTACAGGAATTTTGGAAGCTCTGACTTTAGCCGGAGTACGAACCTTGATTAGATTCTGGTGCAAGAGTTCGACTTCCTTTATGTATTTCAATATCGGTAAATTGACCGAATGGCTGAGTTCCGCTTCGAGATAAGAGGTTGCGTGACAGAGAACGTTGATATCGTTCTCTGGCATCGTTACTAGCTAATTTAGCACTTGTCATACGAATTGTTTTTATTAACTTTGTATCGAATCAAAGTGAAGCTTCGACTGGGCTCGCTCCTACTTCAATTTTTTCCACATATCCATGGATATTAATTTCCCTCGCGACCCCTCCTCTCCTCTTTCTCAGCCGGCTTCGTAGATTCGGTATATTTATACGTCGGTTTATTTACTGTCATCGATACGACAGCGACAAAAAAAAATCGAGCCGCGGTGTTAGTTTCTCACACGCAAGTTATTTGTAAACGAACCAAACATACCTATCCAAAGCTACGATTGTTTACCTACTCACCCGTGTGTATTTCTTTTCTGTTTACCTCCTCTCAGCGAGCATATTCGATCATCACACCGAAAACAATTTTTCCCCAAGTTTTCGTCTCTCTATCTCTTTGGTTGCCGAGCCACCATCCCAACACCGCATCACAGCGAAACATTCTATATTCTCTGACTGTCGCATTAGTTACTAGGTAAAAGAGAATAGCCTTCTCGTTATTGTGTACCTGTTATTCGGCGCGTGTTTATTTAACTTATATATTGTTTAGAGAATTATAAATATTAAAGGACGTTTGTATGATGTTTCTGCTGTCTGCCCTCCTCACGTTGCCGTCCATTTCCCCGCCGCCATGGTTGTGCCTGCTTCTCTCAATAGGCACCTCGCGTCTCTATGGCAAACAAATTACCGTAATGAGGAAATAAAACATCATTTTCGTGGAATTTGCGCCTTGCCTGCTCCTCTATATACTAATGATGCGGTAATGAGAGCCGTGTGAATGTCACCGATTCTTGGTATTTTTTCTTCTTTTTGTATATGAACGTAAACGTTTTTGGATGCGGTCTTTCGGTTTCGTTGTCACGTCATAAGCGACAGGTGGATGTTTGACAGAGATTCTGGCGGGAATACTCCGACTATGAACGCAAAGGGATGAAAAAAGCTGGCGATCTGTCGACTTATTTTGATAGATTTTTTTTTACGATCAGTTAAAAGAAAAATTGACCCTGTTTTGAACTTCTCTCATCCTTTAAACATCGTCAAAAATCTCTTCAAGAACCATAAAATTACATTAAAAATACAAAAAATTTTAAAAATATTCGAAAATAGTTCGAACATTCATAAAAAAAAACATTTATTTTTTATAGAAAACGTTGAAAACTTCATATTTTTCCAAAAAAGAAAAATTGCGTTGAAAATATCGTCAGAACTATTAAAATGATGTAAAAGTCATTGAAATCACAGAAATTTACTCCATCATAAGATAAAAAATCATTGAAAATTTCAAAAAATCGCATCAAAAACCATAAAATTGTGTTGCAAATATTGTTAGAGTCTCAAAAAATGTGATAAAATTCTTTAAACGTATCGCAAAAATGATCTGAGAAGTGAAGAAAATATTTGAAATTTCATAAAATCGATTCAAAAACTCATAAATTTTTTTGAAATATCGTAAAAATTTGGTAAAATATCCTCTCTATTGATTGAAATTCTGTAAATTTTCTTGATTTGATCAATATTTCACCAAATTTTATGACATTTTTATGACTTTTGTAGACTTTTTGGATATTTTGCTGACAATTTGATACTTCACATCGTATTTCAGTCACTTTTTTCAAATTTTTTCAATGATTTTTCAATATTTTTGATAGTTTTTACGGTATTTTAATCACTTTAGAAAGGTTTTTCGTGATTTTCCAACAATTTCAACGGTATTTCAAACGATATGGAAAAAATTTTAAGCACTTTTACAGCATTTTTGAGATTTTTGAATATTTTTATGACATTTCAGACAACTTCAATGAAATTCAATACATTTTAGCAGAATTTTTAGACAACTTTCGTGTGGTGTTTTACCTAACCACTTTCACAACATTTTCAGTGATTTCACCAACAACTTTAACAATATCTCAAACAAAATGAACATAATTTTTATCACTTTTACAGTATTTTCAATGGTTTTAATGAGATTTCCGAATAATTTGATGGAATTATTAACAATTTTAATGACATTTGAGGCAGTTTTAAACGAAATTTCAGACTATTTCACTAAAATTTATGGCATTTTAAACGAATTTTTAGGCAACTTTCAAGATGTTTTCACTACTTTTGCAGTATTTTCAAGGATTTTCTCAACAATTTTAACAATATTTCAAATAACGAAATTTTAGCACTTTTACAGCATTTTCGATGATTTTTATAAGATTTTCGTAAATTTGGATGAAATTTACAACAATTTTCGTGACGTTTTAACCACTTTTGCAGTTTTTTCAATCATTTTTATAGAATTATCAACAATATTCACAACATTTCGAACGATTTTGACAACATTCTTAGCACTTTTACAACAGTTTCAATGATTTTTACAAAATTTTCCACAATTCACTACGTTTTAAGGCTTACTACCTAATAACATTTAAAGCACTTTTCAAACATTTTCAACAATTTTTTTTGAGATTTTCTGCAACTTTAACAAAAGTTTAGGATGTTTCAACTGTTTTTACACTATTTTTGTGATATTTTAGAATATTTTCAATAACTTTTAAAGAAATTCAATTCGTTTAAAATGGAACATGTTTTTATACTAATCACTTTCAAAATAAAACATTTCAAATTTAAAAAAAAGAAAATGTTAGAATCTCAGCTGCACCACTGTCTCAAAGATCTATTCACTTTTCAAATTCATCATTACCATACGAAACGATTAGACATACTGACGTAATCAAAATAATTTTTCAACACCCCTCCTCTCCGTTCACCTGCATCGAAGCCTGATCCTTGTTCAAGCCTCCTGCAGTCATCGAACAAAACCTAAAAACAAAAAAGTCTTTGTTTTGCTATAGAAATATCTCAAATACTTCCGACTTCTGCCTTCGCCATAACCGCGGGTCATCATTATTTTTTCATTCAACGAATGAAATTTTTGCTTCATCAGACCTCCTAGTGGACGGTTATTGTTTAAGGGAGGAACTGCGGATTGTGTTTTATCATCGATCGACAACCAACGTGTATATGACTTGGAAAAAATACCCTTTAATTGATGATTTCAGTACGATCACTCGGGCGGGGAAAAAATTCAGATATGGTATCATTCAATCATCGTTGAAAGAGAACAAATTGAAATTATTAGGCCGATTTTAGTGATTCTGAACCAGACACGAAATAACACGAATTCTACTCGTTTGAAAAGCCATAAATTGGGAAAAAAATTCGCCATTCACGTAGGTAAATATTTAACTACATTCGTATCTACACGTCGCATATTACATTAGAATATCATCGAGATTTTTTCGTTCAATGAAATAATTCACACGACGACGACGAAGATGGCGGGGTCTAGCCCCAGCCCCGATCTCGCATCGCGGTGTAAATATCCAACAGTAATGTGGTACATATTATACGCGTACAAATCGCATAATCTTTATAAAAATCCGGTTCGATACGATAGGTACACATAAGTACATGGAATCAGTTCGAGAGGTGGGTTGACGTGTGGACGTTAACAAGCCGATACTTTCGGAGGATTGGTTTACAAGCCTTCGAACCCGTTTGGCCGCCGAGAGAGGAAGGCGCAAATGTATCGGCGAGGTAGGGTATGGATACGATACCAGGCCAGGTGGCTAGTATCGGCCCATTACTCTCGCAAGTCGGCAGCGCATTTCTTTTCGTCCGACTCGACGTATCGACCGACAATGCCACGCGTGTAACCGAAAAATAACCTCGTCGTCGTTCGTTTCGCGTGGAAAATTCACGAGTTCGTCGCGTAATTTTCTTCGAAGCCGAAATTTTCGCGCTTTTTCCCCAACGTGCGCGCCACCCGGCCAACGGATCGACGACGCGCGTGAACTGCTCGGTGAATTTGTTCACAAGGGATCATCGACTTCCCCTCTACCTCGTGCCTACATCGCGCTCCCTATTTGTTTTCCTTATCACTATCTCAACCCCCCACCCTCGGACGTGACTCGCTGTACTACCCTTCGTGCGCGTACGTGATTTCGAGATAACTTATCATCGTACTATCTTTCGTCTTTTTGGTTGCTGATTATTTTCAATTTCGATTGATATCCAAGGAGCTGAACATATTTCCGATTTCATTTTATATCGAAGATAGCCATCCAGACCCTCGGATCGAGTGCAACTTTTCACTCTCGACGAGTTCAGGTAATTGGAAATTTTATACTTTGAAATTTTTAAAAATTATATTACGCCATAAAGTTGCTATCGATAATTTTATCAGCTATATGCGCTCTTATCTGAGTAAATATTTGATTTGGTAATGGAAAGCTTCAGTGATTGTGAATTCTGGTATGAAATTGCAGTAAAACTAACTAAATACGGTATAATCTCTTGAAAAAACTGGTTGCAACCAGTTTTCATGAAGTGCAATTGTCGAATTACTTGATTTTAAACCAATCTGATTTTAAAAGAGGTTCTTACTCGAAAATTTTTCAAATTACATCATTTCCAACCGGTTTCAACCAGTTTATATAGACTATTCAGTGTTCAAAAGCTCAAGATAACTCGAACTTCATCCAAAAGCACAACTTTTCAAGTTTTAGGAGTATTATTTTTTAAAAGAAACCGGTTGCAACCGATTCGCACAAATGAAAAACTGACTTGGTTGAACTGTTATCAGAAAATTCAATTTTTGAGGCGTGGTGTTCCATAATTTAAAAAAAACCATATTGTGTAACTCTTAAAAACACTGGTTGCAACCGGTTCTCATGCATTGCAATTTTCAAAATTTTCTATTTTAAAGCAAATTAATATCAAAAGGTTTTTACTTGAAAATTTATCAACTTACACCATTTCTATTAATTAAAAACAACCGGTTGCAACCAGTTTATATTGTGTTCAAAACCTCAAGATAACTCGCACTTCATCCAAAAGTACAACTTTTCAAGTTTTAGGAGTATTATTTTTTAAAAGAAACCGGTTGCAACCGATTCGCACAAAGGAAAAACTGAGCTTGGTTGAACTGTTATCAGTAAATTCAATTTTTGAGGCGTAGTGTTCCATAATTTTAAAAAAACCATATTGTGTAACTCTTAAAAACACTGGTTGCAACCGGTTCTCATGCATTGCAATTTTCAAAATTTTCTATTTTAAAGCAAATTAATATCAAAAGGTTTTTACTTGAAAATTTATCAACTTACACCATTTCTATTAATTAAAAGCAACCGGTTGCAACCAGTTGATATAGATTGTTAAGTGTTCAAAAGCGCAAGATGAGTCGAATTTTACTCTAAAGCACAATTTTTCAAGTTTTAGGAGCATTTCTTTTTGAAAGAAACCGGTTGCACCCGAATCACACAGGCGAAAAACTAAGTTTTAGTGAAATGTTATCAGTAAACTCAATTTTTCGGGCGCCGTATTTCATTATCTTCAAAACAACCGGTAGCAACCAGTTATTATGCATCTGTTTCGAACTAAACAATTGAATTTTCTCAAACACAACAAGTTTTCAACGATAAAAAGTTTCAAAAGTTCAATTTTATTCGAATTATATCAAGGAATTGGATGTTTTAAATTATTTTTTAAACAACAACCGGTTTCAATTGGATTTCATAAAATGTCACGAGAAACTGGCTGCAATCAGTGTCCAAAAAACGAGTACAATTGTTTCAAAACATCAATCCGATTTCAATTCACGATCATTCAAATGTAAAGTATATATTTTTATGAAAAATAACCGGTTGCAACCAGTTTATGCAGACTATTGAGTGGTCAAAAGTGCAAAATATCTCAAATTTCACTCGAAAGTACAATTTTTCAAGTAATAAGGGAACTCCTTTTTGAAAGAAACCGGTTGCAACCGATTCATACAGAGGAAAAACTAAGCTTTATTGAAATATTATCAGTAAATTCAATTTTTCAGGGGTAGCATTTCATTATTTCACAAAAAATCTATGGCAACCAGTTATTATGAATCAGTTTCGATCTCAGTAATTGAATCTTTTCAAATACAATAAGTTGTTAACCAAAAAAAAAGATTTAAAAGCTCAATTTTGTTTGAATTTTATCAACAAATGACATTTTTTGAATAATATTTCCAAAAACAACCAGTTTTAATTGAATTTTATAAAACGTCATGAAAAACCAGTTGCAGCCAGTTTTAAAAATTGATAAAAATGTTTCAATACTACAATCTGATTTCAAATTACAATCTTTCAAATAAACTTTTTCAAAAAACAACCGGTTGCAACCAACTCCAATGAAACAAACTTCATTAAACATTTGATTTAGGTTATTCAAAATTTCATCTTTAGGAAACCAAAATTTTTTCAAATCAGGCCCATTCAGCTAACAAAAATATAATCCATCAAAACCAATTCAATAACGTACTTCACTGGAAGTTCTCGAAAACTTTATGCGCTCCTAAGAATACATTAAAATGAAATGAAAATAATCCACATTTCAATCAATTCGACAACCAACCCTTCACACCACCGATCCATCTAACCTTAAAACAACTACTCGAATAAAAAATACATCTTCGAGCTACCATCTACAACAATCCTTCTTTTTACCTAAAAAAAAACAAAGAAAAATCATAAAAATACTCCCCTCGAATTACGACTCAATAAACTCATTTATGAGCTAATAAACCGGTTCAAACACTCAGAATAAAATTTCATCTCGCCGAGACGAATGCAGAGCTGTCCCAATTACCGAGACATCTGAGCTGAAAATGATATCAGCTTGAAACCGTTTGCGTTCGAAAATTAACCACCTGGAACCGGTCCTTTTTGGGGGGTAGATAAGCATATATCACCTTTTTTCTTTCTTTTTTTTCGAAACGAATAAATTACTTATCTGAAAACACAACGCTTTATACACCTTTTTATCGACAATTAATCACGCATAAAAGGGAACCGGTTCACACCCTTGTTCTTGACGCTGGCTAATACATAGTGTATGTAATTTTCGTTCAAATCGAGTGCAAAAATTGATAGGGAACCAGTTCCAATATGGTTTCTTATCTCAACTACGCGAGTATATTTCAGCAAAAACCTACATCGCCGCACACCGAGCACGAACACCGGGCGGAAAATTTTTTCAACGCATTCGTGAGATACGTTATAAATTGCAAACCGGTTTTAAAGCCTTTTTGGGATGATTTTCGGTGGTACGAAAATTTACCCATAAATCACGCGCGTGCAGTTTCATACGAAAGATCGTATTTTTTTTCAGCATTCGTACAAAAATTTTCAAAAAACATCACGACCCAAACCGGTTCAACGAACCGATAAAGTACCCGATTTTGGTATATACGAAATTTGCACCGTAAATTAAACATCCGAGCGTTGAAATCGCCGGGCCGCGCCGCCCACAAATTCCAAAATCGCTTCACGCTTTTTTTTATTCGTATTTGTATGTTTTGGAAACCGGTTGCAACCATTAAACGAAATTATCATCTCAACTGGAATCTCTTTTGAAAAATACGTCAAAAGCGAAACACGACAGATAATTCTCGACAATAAACATTGTAACTAATACGGATAAATATTTGAACAAATAAACCAAATAAAAACCGGTTCAAATTCACTTTTCCCTTATACCGAATTGGTCGCCATCGCGGAAGGTGCCTACCTTCGATATGCGGCACATATTCCGATGATTTCAACCAGTCGTTATGACAAAAATTTTCATAATTTTGACGCATCATTTGTTTTAATTTTAGGTATTTTCCCCAAAAAAATATCATACTAACGAATAATATATCGCGTTCGAACCGGTTCCACGAGACGATTTTGGGAAATATTTTTAACCATTGATAAATTTATTATTACGATTAATGGCACGAAATCAAGCCAGGTATACGAGCAGATAATTTTTTACCTTGTTGAGATTTGCGCAGTAGCGAGGAGCAGATTCCATAATGATTACTAAACTGGTTCATAACATTTGACCACCATTTTGGAAATTAATTTTGAATCAATTTTTAGGCACAAAACGTCACAAATGAATATTTTCTAATTTAATGTATAAAA
Source organism: Pseudococcus longispinus (assembly GCA_900064475.1). Classification (NCBI taxonomy): domain Eukaryota; kingdom Metazoa; phylum Arthropoda; class Insecta; order Hemiptera; family Pseudococcidae; genus Pseudococcus; species Pseudococcus longispinus. The sequence continues at coordinate 15,038 of FIZU01049334.1, forward strand.
TAAATAATATCAAATGAGGTGATTTTTTTCCGAAATTTTGGGAACCGGTTGAAATCACTCTACTCGCGTGCGTTCTTCTCCCATTCTTCGAATTTTTTCACGTTTCACGAGTCAAAAAAATTTCACACCTCTTATTTTCGACCATCACGATGCAACTCGGCAAATACATAAAATTTACACAAAAATTCCCCATCGTCGAACCGGTTGGGCGAGAATTAAATTTCATCTCTTTCGCTTGCGCAGATTCGATAAGACAAAAACGCGAGAAAAAACATCATAAGATAGATTTTCCTCGCCAAAACAACTCATAATGACAAACCAATTATAACCGGTTACCTTGTATAATAAACCATTCGTCGGACGATTCTCTCACAATGCACTTTTCTCTGCACTGTTTCAGAACCTAATGTTACATTTCGGAGCTTAGTACAATGCAACAGCAAAAATTAGTCTCGGATCCGGAATCGCTGAATAAAATGCCCGATATAATGGCCATGATCGATACGGACGTATCGAGCTCATCCACATCGAAATCACCAAACGCCAGCCAAATCCTCACATTCCAAGAAGAGCTTCAACGTTCTCTGCAAAGCGTCGCACTCACGATCCAAACAGCAATGATGACCTCGCCTCAACCAGCCGTTCTCACGCCAGGCTCACCAGCTTACCTGGCACTCTACCTTCAAGCTGTAGATTCATACTTCGCTCTCCAAAGACTAACCGTGAATGCTCAGCGTCAAAACGACCACCTGAAGGCGATTTCCGTAGACGATTTTTCACTTCTGAGCGACACCGATCTATTACACTCGCCACCTTTGGATAAGAAATCAGCCGAAGATCTAAGCCCACCGCCGACTTTACTAATTTGCAAATCGACAACGACGCCTTCGTCTTCGGCTATAGCCGCAACGACAGCATCGGCATCGGAAACCGCCACTATTGTACAGGCCACCTCGTCATCCACCGTTAGACCTAAGAAACAATTCATCTGTAAATTCTGCAATCGCCAATTCACCAAATCGTACAATTTACTAATACACGAAAGAACACATACCGACGAACGACCATACTCTTGTGATATATGCGGAAAAGCGTTCAGACGACAGGATCATCTCAGAGATCACAGGTCAGTGCACCAAATTACAAATACCTTACTTTTATAAGATCCGTAGGTAGGTACCTTATTTAGGTACCTAAGTAAATTATGGGTTATTGTAGTAGGAGTGCGACTTCGCATCTTTTTAGATTTGCTCGGGGCTCGATCCTAAGCACCCGTGCAGAGCTACTGTATGTGCACAAAATTGCGAAAATTATTATATGTATCAATTTAAAATAGTTAACTGAATTCAGCAGTACGGTGGTTAGTTTACCCCTCCTTACCCTTAGGTTATGTAATTTTCAATACAGGAAATGGAAGGTGTAGCTGTAGGACTAGGTAAACTGTATAGGTTAGGTACACATAGAAACGTGTGTGGATAGATACTGAATTTTTGCTTTGAAATTGACTCGACGTGCCGCGGTCAGGTGCCTTTTTCGTTTTTAATTTTTCTAATAAGTATATAGTACTTTTTTTCGATTCTAAGAAAGTTTCGTTCGAGTTTATTCGCATCTAGGAACATAGATGATACGTAGGATAATAGTGAATAGATTTTTTAGAGTTATAAATAGGACATATGAGAAAAATTTGATTACAATCAAAAGAGGTGGCTCTTTTTCATCAAAAAAAAAACAATTTAGAAATTGAACTCTTGTAAACTTTTACGGGATATTTGTTAAAATTTTTATAAAATATGCTTCCGAAGGATAAAATAAAAAGAAAAAAGAAAAAACGCTCAAGCTAGAAATACCTACTCATTGCCATCAATTTAACCCTTTCGAACCCAAGGCTGAACTATCACAGATTATCGTCTGGAAAAATCCTCATAAGAAAAAATATTCTACAAGAATTCCAAATTTTTTTTCAGCTGTTCATCATGAATAGCTTTATCGAAAATTACTCAAAACTGATCCAAATGTGTTCCCAAATAAACTAAATAATTTCTAAAATGAAAAATTTTGGTAGAAAAATAGCGTAATTTTTCAATGAAAAAAACTAAAATTAAGTAATTTACCAAAAGTAGGAATAAACAAAATACAGCCAAAAAATTAAAAATTAAAAAAACTGACTTGTGCGTCATTCAAAAAATGATTTTATTGAATAATGGGATAATTTTGATGAGTTTTGAAAACAAAATAAAAATGTATGGTGGTTTATGTGTTTTTTTTTTTGGAAAAGTAATAGTAGATTACGTAACAGGCGCGGAAAGTATGCGATTACCGAGAGCGAAGTTTG
>FIZU01049347.1:0-10436 GCA_900064475.1 Pseudococcus longispinus
TGGTAAGGGTTGAGATATCGAGCGAAAAATTTTGTCACGGGGGTTTTAGACCATAAGGACCAACTTACATAGGAAAATTTAAAATTTGATGCTCAGGGCCAAATCATCCCTATAATAAACCCGGCTATGCTCTTTTGGCAAAAAATACGATTTTTTGATGAATTTTATATTTTGTAAAATTGAATGTTCCAGTGTATATTCTATACCCCAAAAACGTTCAAAAAATTTTTTTCATTCGAGAGCTGAAAAATTTTATACGTGTGAGGTACTTACGAACTCCCTGATCCTAAAAAGCCAATGTTCCCAATCTTAAGTCACTGGGCTCACTCCAATTGGGGGCACTTGAAGGTTAAAATTTAGGTAGGTACAGTGAGTACTTTTTGGAGACTATGGGAACACTGTATTTTTAGAATGGGCTCACATTACTGATTAAAAAACACCAATGTTCCCACCCTTCGGACCCTGGGCTGAGGTCCCCCCCAACGTTTGTGGAACATGACCTTATAGCACATATTTCTGTAATTTAATTTTCAAACTTGTATCAGTGTATTGTAATAATTGAAAAATACCTATTACCTCCCCTCCCCCACCCCTCAAGTAGGTCCCACCCCCTTAAAAGCTTGGAAAGGCTATATTTTGAGTTGTAATGCAATCATTTTCTCAATTTAAAAATATATTTCCCCCGCTCCCCTCACCTTGCATTCAGGTCTATTTTGTTCAAAAGAATTTTTAATAAAATAATCTTAAATATTTCGCTATAATTTTTTAAGTGGATTTTTTGAAAGATTTTTGTCAAAAAACTTTTCTTTGAGAAAAAATTAATTTTTAAATTATTTTGTAAGGAGAAGTCCAATAAAATAAAAAATTCAACATTTTTTTCTTGAAAATTTTGTGAAAGAGAAACTTAAAAAATTTTTAAAAGGAATTTGTTCAGGGTGAGGTAATCATTTTTTACAATTATGTAAATTAATCTTTAGAGGATTTCTTATTTGGCATAATTTTTCAATCAAGGGTTTTTTACTATTGAAATTGTTTGTCTAAAAAAAATTTTGTGGGAAATTTTTTACCTTCTCATACAATTTTTTTTCATTAATTGGTTTTTCAAAAAATTTGTCACGAATTTCAAATAATTTTTTGATTTTTTTTTTTCAAAACAAACTGGTAAGATTTCTTCAAGAAAATTTGTTAACAAAATACTGAATGAGATTTTAAAATGATTAAAATGCCATTAGGAAGATCTAGAACCTCCATCGAATCACATACCTATAAACGTTGAAAACAGCAAAAAATTACACAAAAATCGAATTTTTACAGGATAAAAGGGGGTTGGGAGGACTATGGAAGATTGAAACCCCCAAAAGGCACATCTAAGGCACTCACTAAATCTACGTGCCAAAAAGAACGATCTCATCAATCAATTTGGGTGGCCTGTAGGAGCACCAGAAGTGTTTTCAAGGTCAAAAAATGACAAAATAACGAGTTTCTTTTCGGGCTTTTTGAAAATGAAAAAATCAGGTCTTTGACTGCAAAAATCTCGAAAACTATAAAGCCTTCTACAAATAAAATTCAAGCTTTTCAAAGAAAGAAAATTTCAAGCTCTACAATTTTCTTCCCTTGCATTTTTATCGTAGCACCCTTACTTTGGACAGAAAATCCATGTTTAAAGGAGATTTACAAAGTTGATAATTTCAAAAATGAAACAACGTTGAGACTACATCTCCAAAACTAAGCCCCTCAGAAAAAAGATGATAGCTCGTACAAGAAAGAAAATTTCAAGGTCCACAATTTTCATCCCTTGCATTTTTTCGCAGTACCTTGAGTTTGGCCAAAAAATCAATGTTTATGAGAAATCTACAAAATCGTGCTATTTTTTTTCATCACGTTCAACGCCATCAACTTTGTACGTTTTCTGACCAAACTAAGAGTGATACGAAAAAAATATGAGGGATGAAAATTTTACAGCTTGAAATTCTCTTTCTTTTACAAGCTTTTAATTTTTTCCTGGGGGGCTTAGTTTTTGAAATTTCTGCAATCAAAGCATTTTTTTCATTTTCAAACCAATCGACCCTTATAAATGGAACACCATGAAAAAAATTAGTTAGAAAAACGTGTGAAAATTTTCTCGATCGACTATAGCAAAAGTTATAATTAAATTATAAAAATATTCTCGAAAGAGAAAGCAGACGGTGATGACATTTTTTTCACATTTTATATCCACACTTGCTACCTGTGTAAAAGGCAATTCATTTTTTGAAAAACTACATATACCTGCCTATCGCTTTCAAATCACGCATTTGTTGGGGCAATTTCTCCGAAACGTCCTAAAATAATATTAAAATTTTTCTTCTTTCACGACGTAAAAAAAAATATCAAATAGTCCAATTCGACAACTACTAACATATCAGTACACAGTGAGCATTTGAAATAGCTACGAGCAGTAGATAGGTACAGTGTATACTATACAGTCACGTATACCAAACATGTCGATGTATTCAGGCACATGGTATGCTTTGATGAAATTCCCTAATGAAGAACAGCAAATATTTAAATTAAAGAGCGCGAGAATATACGCATATTACATAGTTTATGCGCATATGTTGATTAAAAAGCAAAAAGGCCCAATGCCGAGTAAAGGTACAATCATATGTACACGACTTGAAAAGAATAAAGTCTTCGGGGTTATTTACTCGTGTATGTACGTTCCACTTATATTAGTATTAGATACATACTGTACAGTTCATTGATGTCGACCTTTTTTTTTTTTGCTTTCGATTTCCTTTCTGACTCAGAATAGCACGATACTCGTACGTCGAATTGCCTAACAAAGCTTTATAATACCACGTATACCTATGGCAAATATCGATACTAATTTATAATTCGAACTCGGATTAATCATACCCAACTTGGTTAATCTGACAATAAAAGCAGTCGTCGTAATTCGTCGAGAAACCTCGCGAGTTAGTGCATTTTATACACACACAGTAAAAGCATATGTATCATCTATCGAGTTGAAAAAAAATCCAAATCGGTTCTCTATCCAATGGACGTGAAGTTTATTACGTCAAAGGAGCTTAACATTAATCCGAATCACCCCAGCGCAGCACCGAACCAAAAAATACGAAAAAACCAGGACGTCATACACCATGTAAATTTCAAGGGTTTAAAAAACATAAACGATTTAATTTTAGTTGCTGAAAAAATTTAATTAAAACCAAATCTGCTTTTGTAACTTTTTTTTTTCTTTTTTAACGAAAACGCACTCGAATATATTTACATTTTAAAGAATATTCCGTTTAATAAATTTAAATTAGAACCGTTGACATTTTCGTTTAAAAAAGAATCACGGCAAATAAATTGCACCGTAGATGTAGGTAGCTAGGTACTATAGGTGGATATCTCAAATAATCAACAGTTTCGCCCCAGCATGGTGTTTTCATATCGTATACTATCTGAATAAATAATCGCGCCTTTCCAATTTAAAAAGCTCGGTGCCAGTTGCCAAAAATACGAATAGACCTAACATCCATACCGGGATATTAACAAACCATCATAAATCACTCTGAAAAACTCCAATTCTTATACCTAGCTTCGAACGACGTTGCGAACTTTGAATTACTGGTACGATTGCCCTGAATAAACAGGCTTACGAGGCAAGCATTTTTACCCCTCGATGTTGACAATTGTTTCAGAGACTTTGGTGTCGTCGTCGTCGAAATCAACAGTTGTAAGATTCGCAGCTCGCAATGTATAATCCTATTCCTATATATCGAAAGCGTTCTACGCGAGTAATTTGATTGTGTTTTTTGTATACATGTTCAAATTACCTATACAGATATAGACAGCAGACATGGGTTTGGCTTACTTGATGAGATATTTTTCGCTATAGTGAAATTCTCGTAGAATAAGTTCGTTCGCGAAATCGTCGATGGATTTTTTTCTATTTTTTTACCTCAAAATTCTTTACAAAGATATCTTAGTTGCGGAATTTCAATGTTCCAATTTGCCTTTTTGCTTTCATCGAAAGTTTATTTTAGACAGTGACGACGGTGTTAGAATCTGTAATTCTTAAGAAAGAGGAAGAGAAGAGGAGATGAAGTATTTGCACTTTGCAGTATATACCAAGTTATAAATTAAAAAAAGAATTGAAGCCTTTGTTTTGCTTGCAAAGTTCCTTTCATTCTCATAATTACATGATAACTGTTTAAAATTATTCAAAAAACTAGCCCCATCTCAGGCTCCAAATTCTCAAAAAATGTTCAAAAAAAATTTGGTCATGATATTTGAATTGCTTGCGAAATTCCAACCCATTTTGATGGGCCGCACGATCGTATTTTGATAGTATCTAAAAATTGTCTTTTAGGGTTCAAAATTCTTAAGAAATGATTTGAAAAATTTTGGTGGTGATTTTTGAATTTCTTGCGAAATTTCAGCGCATTTTAATATGCCACACAATAGTATTTCGAATATCCGAAAATTGTCCCAATTTAAGACTCAAAAATTCTCAAAAAATTACCAAAAATATTTTGGCGGTGATTTTTGAATTTCTTGCGAAATTTCAGCACATTTTGATATGCCACACAATAGTATTTCGAATATCCGAAAATTGTCCCAATTTAAGACTCAAAAATTCTCAAAAAATGTTCAAAAAAATTTTGGCGGTGATTTTTGAATTTCTTGCGAAGTTTTAGCACATTTTGACATGCCACACAATACTATTTTACTTATATCCAAAAATTGCCCCAATATGAAACTCAAAAATTCTCAAAAAAAATTTGGCGGTGATTTTTGAATTTACTGCAAAATTTCAGCCTATTTTAATATGCCACACGATACTATTTCGATAATATTCAAAAATTGCCCAAATTTAGATTCTCAAAAAATATGCTCAAAAAAATTTTGGCGATGATTTCGCCCAATTTAGAACTCAAAAATTCTCAAAAAACTTTGGCGTTGATTTTTGAATTTATTGCGAAATTTCAGCACATTTTGATATGCCACACGATATTATTTCGATAATATCCAAAAATTGCCCCCATTTAAAACTCAAAAATTCTCAAAAAATGCTCAAAAAAATTTTGGAGGTGATTTTTGAATTTACTACGAAATTTCAACCCATTTTGATATGCCACACGATACTATTTCGATAATATCCAAAAATTGTGCCAATTTCGATTCTCAAAAAATATGCTCAAAAAAATTTTGTTGATGATTTCGCCCAATTTAGAACTCAAAAATTCTCAAAAAACTTTGGCGTTGATTTTTGAATTTATTGCGAAATTTCAGCACATTTTGATATGCCACACGATATTATTTCGATAATATCCAAAAATTGCCCCCATTTAAAACTCAAAAATTCTCAAAAAATGCTCAAAAAAATTTTGGAGGTGATTTTTGAATTTACTACGAAATTTCAACCCATTTTGATATGCCACACGATACTATTTCGATAATATCCAAAAATTGTGCCAATTTCGATTCTCAAAAAATATGCTCAAAAAAATTTTGTTGATGATTTCGCCCAATTTAGAACTCAAAAATTCTCAAAAAACTTTGGCGTTGATTTTTGAATTTATTGCGAAATTTCAGCACATTTTGATATGCCACGCGATACTATTTCGATAATATCCAAAAACTGTCCCAAGTTAAAACTCAAAAATTCTCAAAAAATGCTCAAAAAAAAGTTTGGCGGTGATTTTTGAATTTACTGCAAAATTTCAGCTTGTTTTAATATGATACACGATACTATTTCGATAATATTCAAAAATTGCCCAAATTTAGATTCTCAAAAAATATGCTCAAAAAAATTTTGGCGATGATTTCGCCCAATTTAGAACTCAAAAATTCTCAAAAAACTTTGGCGTTGATTTTTGAATTTATAGCGAAGTTTCAGCACATTTTGATATGCCACGCGATACTATTTCGATAATATCCAAAAATTGTCCCAAGTTAAAACTCAAAAATTCTCAAAAAATGCTCAAAATCATTTTGGTCGTTATTTTTGAATTTAATGCGAAATTTTCGCTCATTTTGATAGGCCACACAACAGTATTTCGATAATATTCAAAAATCGTCTCAATTTAAGACTCAAAATTCCCAAAAAATGCTCAAAAAAATGTTATCACGATTTTTAAATTTTTTATGAAATTTTAACCCATTTTGATAGTTTGGAAGGTGATTTTTGAAAAATCATATCACAGTTAATTTTTACTTTAAATTATTGGGAGTGGGGGCGCAACTTTGAAGCAATAAATCAAATTGTTGAAAATGTGTTAAAAGTTGTTAAAATTGTCATAAAATTGGGAAAAATTTTCTAGAAATGTTCAAAAAATCACGATGACATTTCCAAAATTTCCAAAAATTGTTAAAATTTTCATAAAAATCATTTGAAATATGAAAAAATGATAAAAAAAATCACGAAAATCGTCCAAAATGTTTATAATTGTCGACATTTTCACAAAAATTAGCAAAAACAGTTCAAGAATCATGAAATCCAAACTTCTATAATTTTCACAACATTTTGGAAAATTTTTGTAATTTTTTGCCATTTTGGTGTTGTTTTTACGGATTTTTATTAAAATTTGTGGATATTATAACATTTTTATGGCATTTTAACACCATTTTCCAAGGATTTTTAGGAATATTTTCACAGAAATTTTTGATACTTTTCATGTTTTTTTTTACCGAAATTTTCGTTGATTTTCATGAATTTTAATCGAATTTTAATGGAACTTTTGACGGTTTTCATGATATTTTTACCATTTTTACTTGAGTATTTTTTTTATTGAAATCTAAAAAATTTTAGCAACATTTTCGACCTACTTAATGATTTTTTTATTACAGTTTTCGCAATATTTTTACCAATTTTTGTAAAATTTTTCCAAATTTCAACATTTTTGACGATTTTTATGATTTTTTTGACCATTTTTATCGTATTTTTTTTTTAATTTTTATGAAAATCTGGGCAATTCACATTTCTATAACAATTTCAAGAATTTTTATGGAATTTTTCATAGTTTTCATGCTGTTTTTACTATTTTTACAATTCTATCGATAATCAGCCTGGAAATGGAAATTTTTAATATTTTTGTAAAATTCAAACCTATTTTTACAACATTTTCAATAATTTGCATTAATTTTCATTTCTTGATTTCTGAGTTGTGACTAAATCAGCGATTAGACCAATCCTTGGCCTTGAGATGACTTTAGCTGAATTAAGCTCACATGGCTCACCCTATCGCAAAAAGAAATTCTAAAATTCAGCAGGCACTTCAAATAACGTTTGATTTAACGTAAGACGAATAATTCGTTTTTTTAATATTTTGAAATGGATGTCTTATGATGGAAAGTGGGAGGGGGGGGGGGGGTCAGAAAATTTTTACATCGCGATTTTTAATAATCAATGCCAGTGATATAAATTTTTCCAAAAATAATTTTTTGTCCACTTTTAGGCTACAAAGAGTGTCGAAAAACATCATAAGGAGAGAATTTGACCTCATTATAACCCTGATTTGAAAAATGGGAATAAATGCGAAAAATTGCCATCAAAGGTCTTTTTAGAAAATAAATTCCAAATGATTGAGCCAATCGAAAAAAAATCTCCTAAACAATTTTTCAAGTTTTAAAATTCGTTAGGCCTTGATCAAACTTTTGTGCTACCTCCTCCATTCAACTAAAAAAAAAAAAAAAACTAAAACGATCCACTCTAATTTCTTTAAAAAAAAATAACAGCACAAAATTCATTTTCAAAGAAAAGTAAAGCACAAAAACGGAAAATTTACCTAGGAAAAAATATATGGTTTAAAATAAAAGGAATGAAACTGAAATCCCACCACAGCCTCAATGTTCTTAGAAAGGGAAAAATTTTCTAAATATCGTATAATAAGAAGTAATAAAAAAATCGGTTTCTGAGCATTTTGGTAAAAAATTTTCTTCAATTTTTCAAATGGAATATATTCTATTTTGATGAATTAAAACTGAGCTTGATCTTTTCAAACTTGTATTGTTATAAGTAGATAAGTTCCCTCCACCATTTCTTCCTCCAAAAACAAGAGTAGGTGTTTTAAAACTTTTTAAACCTCTTACAGCACCTATTTCAAGAAGGTGACAAAAAAATTTACCTCTTTCAAGGAGGGGTGGGAGAAATATTAAAATACTTCCGACTACCTAAAATTTTCAAACGAATCTCTTTTGAGAATATTTGGAAATCAATTAAAATTTTAGAATTTGATGTTAGAAAACCACTCAACGTAACTTTTACCTCAGGCTCCATCCAAAAATCCTGCTTGCACCATTTACTCTAAAATTCAACCCACGTACATAGTCCTAGTTACATATGCAAGTCTACAAGTTGACGATATTATCATCTTTAATAAGACTGTAGGCAATTTTCCACCGCAAGAATTCGTTTCGTAAAAAATGCCCTCTATCGATACCTACCTACATATTTTATCTTTGTTTTCCATTGGCAAACTCACGTGTAAAAGAAACACGTTCGAGAAAGAACCTTGAAATAAAGGTTGAAAAATTTGAATTTCAATTTATACGAGTTATACGCGACATCCTAATCAAATCTCAATTAGAATAGCTTTTAAAGTTATAGTTGAAAAATTCACATTTTCTTGGGAAATTTTTTATACAATGGTGACGCTTTAGGAACAACTGCTTAAAACATTTTCCAAACAACTTTCAACAACTTTGATAAATTTTTCATTCATTATGCAGCTCGTCGAGATTTACTTATGAAAAATTCACGAATATTTTTCGTAGGTAATTACCATCGACGAGAGAAAGACGGAACGAGTGAGAGAGGGGGGAATGTCATTTTGAAAAATATTTTTCAACTTGATTGGTTTTGTATTCTTATTTGATATCGGTATCGAGAGCAGCGAATTGGCCAAATAAAGTAAAGATATCGTAGGCCATTACGTCGAAACCCTTCAACGGTGATGACCTTGTATCCTAGATAATTACTCGACCGTTTGGTCACCCCAATTTCGAGCTAATTTTAAACTTGTTTTGTTATTCGCAGGATTCGTCGAATCAAGATACTTGAAATTCGACCGAAAAAAGCACGTTCGTTATAAGTAAGTACCTACGATATCGAGTACTATATAGGTAGGTAAATAGTCGGGTACCTATTATTTCCATCATTTATTTCGCACCGAGATACGAAATAAATCGAAGCACAGAAACCAGTGCAGATAAAACCTACAACATTTGGTATAACGCGTCAAACACGTCAAAAATTTTCCAATTTCTAGAAAATTCTGATTGCAAAAAAAAAAAAAAATACAGAACTCGTGAAAACCATTTCTCGAAATGTAGTCATCTGGAAATTGAGTTTTTACAGAGACGAAAAAAAATCTCGAATCACAGGTTTCTTCGGACAAAGAAATTCGATGTTTAAATAATTAAATATCTTTTGAAAATATACGGCCCTTTGGGAACTGTAATTATATCCGAACGTTTCAGTCGGCGCTGTTTTTTATAGTTGACTCGCCAATGTCGATGTCTCAAGTTCAATAAACTAATTTCGAACGTTAAAAGAAACCGTGGCCTTTTTGGAATAAACGTAATTTCCAAAAAGGCTGATTTCTCATACAAATACAAACGTTCGAGTTCAATAATCCGTACCTAGGTATTTATTCGGAAATTTGGATCCATATTGCGCGATAAAAATGATGAATACGTAGATTATACGTCGTAAATTTATCATTTTCTTTGAATGGTGTTTTTCAAAAAGGTGTTTGATATTTATTCGAAAGTATTGAAAACTTTATCTATATATTAAAATAACGTATTTCGAGAGCTATACTCGTTCAAAATCCACTGTACCCCTCGATTGAAATTTTTTCTAAAATTCAAACGGTTCGTTGAACATTTAAAACGGTTTATTTAACCGCTACGGAGTTTTATAATACGAATTGTCCGCTGGAAATTACATTTTTCCTAAATTTAATTAACCGAACGCTAATGGCTGCGCTTTTATACCGAGTCTTTTATTCGTATTCTCAATAAATCTGACGAAACGGTTAAGCCGTTTGTTGCGGTCGACTACACGAAAAATATTCCCCAAAGGTTTGTATTATTGGGCCAAAGAAGCGAGCTTTATCAAACATTTATAATAATATAGAAACGTTAATCGCGTACTTTCTATAACCGCCTGTAACCGCAACTACCTGTACGCGTAATTTTTCATTCGATTCAAAAGAGCGATTCGAGTTGAAATAAAAATATATAGGCGCTTTCTTGTTAAATTAGCTCCGTGTTTTATTGAATTAGTCCAGTTTGGCGATATATTGCCGAATGAATGAGAAATTAAGCGGATATTTCCACTAATAACAATATACCCGTTTGATATGGTCGTAATCCCTCCCCGAGTAGCACAATCGAGAGAAAATCGAAAGATAAAATCGACAAAAAATCGTTGTCGATAA
>FIZU01049365.1:0-22347 GCA_900064475.1 Pseudococcus longispinus
TGTAAAATGATGAAAATCAGCTTTCCTAACGCATTAGCTGCGTTAGAGTTTTTTTTTTTTCGTTGAATTGAAAAAAATTGGAACATGTTCAAATTGTAAGATCAATGAGGAAGGGGGAGGAATGGGGTGAAATTTCATCATGTTGTTTTGTTGCTTAGATACAACTTCCTAGAAACCAACCAATCAACTTTTAGAAAAAAAAAAGTGCAAAACGATCCACCCTATTGTCTAGTCACACCCTGCTAACCAATTCGAGAAAAAATGACCAAAATAAGTTACCTCTATTTAATAGAAATTTATCCGTTCGCATGTCCCTTGGGAGTCTCCAACCAATACCAAAAGAAATGGGAATTTTTCATCTTGTTTGTCTTGATTTTAATATTGCAGGACACCATCAAGGACAGTTTCGAGGACATGAACAGGGTGGCACATTAATAAAATCGATATGGTTTTAAAAATGAAAAAAAAACACTTTGACAGCAAAAATTTCAAAAATTAAACCCCCTAGAAAAAAACGTAAAATCCTTAGTTTAGCCAGAAAAATCATGAAATCGATGGTTTTGAAAATGAAGAAAAAAAAATTACAGCATCAACTTTGTAAATTTTTCATAAACACGGATTTTCTGGGCAAACTAAGTGTACTACAAAAAAAACGAAAGGGATGAAAATTGTAGAGCTTGAAATTCTCTTTCTCGTACAATCTTTCGTTTTTCACAGAAGGCTGATTTTTCGAGGTTTTTGCAGTCAAAGGCAAAGGTACGAGTATTTCATTGTTGAAATTATCGACTCCATAGGTATATTTTCCATAAACATGGATTTTCTAGCTAAACTAAGGGTGCTACGAAAAAAGTGCAAAGGATAAAAATTGTAGGGTTTGAAATTCTCTTTCTCCTAGAACCTACCAATTTTTTTCTAGGGGGCTTAGTTTTCGAGATTTTTGCAATCAAAGTGTTTTTTTCTTCTTTTTCAAAACCATCGACCTCATAAATGGGCCATCCTGTATATCTAAATACCTAGAATATAATTACACGAAGAACTCGAACGTGAATGTATTAAACTTTTCATTAAAATATTTTGAAATGTGAAAAAATGGTCAAAAAATCATGAAAATCGTCTAAATATGTTCGTATGTGCCTACTTGCCAAATTGCTGACAAAAATCAATGATGATATTGTAAAAAAGGTCCAAAAATCTCGAGAATCGTCAAAAAATTCTTAAAATTTGTTGAAATTGGCATAAAAATCGGTAGAAACGTCGCAGAAATGACCAAAAAATTATGAAATTGAAAACTGCTGAAAATCTCGTAAAAATTGTTGAAATTTTCATGCAATACACTTAGAGAAATCATTTAAAATATGAAAAAAGTGCAACTGCGACGGTTTTTAGGCCTTTTTAAGTATTTTTACAACATTTTCTCTCATTTTTTAGGAATATTTTTACAAATTTTGCGATTTTTTGACAATTTTTATAATACTTTTACCAAAATTTTTGTAATAATTTTGATAATTTCAACATTCTTAAAATTCCTATAAAAATTTTTAAGAATTCTTTTGAAAAATCTACGAATTTTTTGAAGGTTTTTAAGTATTTGACATTTCAAACAACTTTTTCACATGCAGTGCAAGCCTTACTCAAGGAGGAGGGGGGAGGGATACAGGGGGGGGGGGGGGGGTTTCTAGGGGTCCGGTCTAACAAAAAATGCCAGTTTCTAGGGGTCCGGTCTAACAAAAAATGCCATGTTATTGCTTCTTTTTTTTGTGTCATGAAAACAAAAAAAAAAAAAGGGCTTGTAAAATATTTCGTTCCTGTTCCCGAAATTTGATAAGTGAGGCCTGTTCGCATGTTTCAACATTTTGGACATTGAAATTACTTTACAAGTTGTTTCATGATCTTCCAACGAGCATAAAACGTGAGGTCATCTCAAAACATCGGGAAAAAAATGACAAAGGTGACTTCATCATTTATTTTGCTCTAGTGCCCGAATTTTATGTTCGAAATGTATATCCACTTATCAAGGATTCAATCACAGTGCCACCAAAGTCATCACAACCCTGAAAATTACACCAATACTAATTATTTCCAGCCTTTGCAATGTCCACTACAATATAGTTCGATTTTTTTGAAAAATTGTGGGTGGTGTAAGATAAGTTGCAGGCGGAAACAAACAATACGTCAAAAAATATTCAATTTTTCAAACAGTTGCATCCTCACATCATCAGATAAGAGAAAAATATACGTACATCCGACGCGACATCCATCCAATCATTGAAAAAAAACAGACATTAACAGTACATTAGCATTTGCTGCTGGTACGATGATCTGATGACACGAGGACAACGCATCTTCGTAATTTTAATAACGAGATTACTATAAACGACGATGTCGACTCGTTTTTTCCTTTTCTCCGGCAAGTGGACCGATTACTCAACAAGTGCATAAGAATTGTTAATTATTATGTACGGGCAAATGATACAATAACATTTCGTAGAATCTTGGCGTTAGTTTGTTACTTAATTCTTGCTGGGAACGTCGCCTGTGAGCCAATTTCGCACCAGACCCAAGCCTTCGTCTTCTTTCATTCGTTAAAAATCTCATCCAAGAGTGTGCGTTAGCACACGACATATGAGATAAGAATCTACGCATCCTGGCAGAAAAATAAGGAAGTAAAACCAGATTAGGTACCTAATTCAATTACATGGTCGAGTTTCGGCGAACAACTCATCTCGTAAATTAAAATTAACTCCTGCCATGTCGCACGGATTCATCTGCATGCGGTCATAGCGTGTAGGTAAGTCAGTTCTTTTTTTCATCTATTTTTTATTCGCCAACAAGCAACAGGTAATACCCAAGCACCAACCAAACGCATCTTCGCGTTTAATTGCTTGTTATATGTAGTAAGATAAATTATAATAATATTTCATATGCGAGTAGATAATATCCCATTCCGGTTCCGTTAAGATAAATAGCTAACAGTAAAACAGAAGAAAGAATACGTCTACATATATATTTCGTATACAGATACACCTAGTTAGTAGGTAAGTATCCTAAAAAGAAAAGAAATCAGAATTGCAGTTGGCAGGACTATGGGACGAGGGCGTTCACGGTCATCGTACGTCATTTTTTTTTTTGGCTCGAATTAGTTTCGGACGCTTGTCTTACGTAATCAGCAGGAAGAATAATAAAGACGCACATGCGACTATATACGTTTACCCATAAAAGATGAGTCGAGCGACGTTACCGTTATGTAGGTTGTACCTTATACAATTTTTTTTCCTTATTCTGTTTTGTATACTACGAGTAAGTACATATTGAAGCCAAGCAAGCAAAAGTAGAGCTGTGTTAATTGAATATTAATAATTAAATTAACGATAATAGCACGACACGACGACGGTGACGACGGGTGCTATGGCGATGTTTAAAAAGAAACCTTTCTTCAAAGAAATAAATAAAATCAGACGGAGAGAGAAAGAGGGTACGAACGAGTGAACGTATGTACAGTATGGCACGAAAAGTAGTGTGCGATGAATGAAATTTTTTTTTGAATGATAGGAAGTATGAAGAGATGGAGAGATGAATCGAACAACGTTTTTAGTTTCTTTCGGGGATGGTTCTCAAAACCGAAGTTGAAAGTTTTTGGAGCATACATAAGGGTTCCGGTGGAGTAAAAAAAAATATACCTCAGACTTTGACCAAATTCAAGGGAGTGGTTCAGTTTGAGTTGGAAATGCACCATAGAAAATTTTAGACTCCTAGCTCAAAAGGGGATGGAGCTTGGGTGTTTAAAGTGGGCCACTTTTGAAAAAAAACGCAGTTTTTGTCACTTTTGGATAGTGCCACCTGCTTGGTACCTCGGTCACTCCCTGAAAAATTGACATTTGAGTTTTTACACCTCCCTAGGCCATTTACCTCGAAATTGGATACCACTTATTGCCCTCTATCAGGGGGTTAAAAAGTTGCAGATCACCGAAAAATCGAAATTTTTGGGTTACAAAAAAATTACTTACCCTCCGCTTCGTACCAAAACCAAACCTAAAGAATCTTGTTTGATGCAGAAAAACTATTTCGATTAAAAAAGTTGAAAGTTTTTCATTGCAGCCTTGCCAACTTTCGATTTCTACAAAAATAAATTTTCAACATGACAAATTAAAAAAATGTTGATTTCTTATAAAAATTGAAAGTAGGCAAGATTGCAATGAAAAATTTCCAACTTTTTTGATCAAAAGAATTTTTATGCATCAAAAGGAGCCCTTTAGGTTCGGTTTTGCTACAAAGCAGAGGGTATTTCCTTTTTATTATAGCTCAAAAATCTCGATTTATCAGCGTTCTACAACTTTTCAATCCCCTGGTAGAGGGCAATAAGTGGTATCCAATTTTGAGGTCAATGACCTAGGGAGGTGTAAAAACTCAAATTGCAATTTTTCAGGTGCGGGAAGGGGTGACCAAGGTACCAGGGTGGCACTACCCAAAAGTGGCAAAAAACTTGTTTTTTTTTTTCAAAAGTGACCCCCAGCTCCGTCCACCTTTGAACTAGGGATCTAAAATTTTCTACGGTGGATCTTCAACTCAAAATGAACCACTTCCTTGAACTTGGTCAAAATCTGAGTAATGTGATTTTTTCAACTCCACCCTAATAAGGGTGTCCCAACTCCCAAAAATAATAAAACCGGTTTTTGTTCAAATAAAAGAGGGTTTTATTGATGATTGATTCTAACGAAATGGTTATTTCTGGTTTTAAACCAGCTGAAGCGAAATTCCAAAAAAATGAAGATGTGAAAAAAATTGAAACAAAAGTTGTAGATAATTGAGAAACAATCATTAATTTGTTTTCTATCTCCTTAGCTCATTTTTGACAAAACTTCACTAAAAACCCAGAAAAAGAATCATTGTGGGAGAAGAGGAGGGGGACCACGCCTCAAAATTTTGGAAAATCTCGAATTAGATACCAAAATGCACGTTTTTTTTTTGCCTCAGGAATCCATCTCACAATTTCGGTTGGATCAAAATTCCAGCGAAAAGGTCTCGGAAGGTTTCGAAAAGATGAGGGGGGAGGGATAAAAATTCAAAATTATTTCAACTCATTGAAGGTGCTAAAAAATCCATAAAGAATTTCAGACTGTTTTTGATGTCATTGAATGCAAAAAAATAAAAACAAAAGATGGTCCAACGCCCAAGGGGTGAGACCCGACTTAAAATGAAGGTCAAAATTACCATAAAAATGGACCCCAGTATAGTTGAAAAACAAAATAACAACCCTGATAACAAGTTGGAAATTTTTCAAAATTTTGGGTAAAACCCAATCTCGTTTGAGACTCATATTGATTTTTTTTATGATGAAATTTCATCAAAAACTTAGACGTTGGAAAAGCCAAAGCTAAAAAATTTACAAGAGCAGAAGTGAATAATTTTTTCCAACGATCCCCCCTCCCCCCTCGTACATTCAATTTCCATCGATTTTTCTACGTAGGTAGATAAAGTTACGTGTGAAAAAAAAAATAATGATGCACGAGTATTTCATGATTCATCTCTAGAATTTTTTCAAAGTCAATTTTTCTGGACGAATAAAGTTTCCTAAGAAAAAATGTATCAGAACTAAAATTATAGATCACAAAATTTTCTATATTTTTCATACAGATCGTTTTTTCATAGAAAGCTTCGTTTTCTTGATAATCGCAATAAATGTTTAAAAATAGAATTTTTTCCGCAAACTCATATGAATAATAATTTTGAGTTGATAACTTGATATTTTTTTGAAGAAAAAAGAAAATTCTGGTAATAATTGGGTGTCTCATTCCATGACATATTGACTCATCCATTGACCATGCCTGTGATCAAAGGAATGAACTCGGGAGGCCAAAAACGTGGATTTTAATATCTCACCAGATAATGTAGGATAATTTTGATTTTTGGTCCAATCACTTTTCCAGGATAATTTTGCAGATTTCAGCCCAAAATTACCTCAGAAATGAATTCTAGAGGTCAAAAAACATTTTCACTTAGATTTCCAATTCACGATTTTCTGAAATTTGAGTGAAACCACCCTCTCCCAAAGGTCCCATTTGGTTTTTTAGCTTAAGTAACATCAAAAAAGGACTGAAGAAGTGATAAAATGTATCAGCACGCTTTGATACCTCGCTCCATAGCATCGAGAAATTCTAGATTTTGACCACTCCCTGGCCAACTCAGAAATGTATCGGTGGCTTCAAAAACCAAAATCAAATCGAAAAGTTTGGGAAAAAGCTCAAGGGCAGGTTATGATAAAACATTTCAACGTCGATCTTCAAATTTAAAACGACAAAAATTTCCCGGTGTCGAAATGTCATAACTGAAAATGTTTCCTTCGAAGTTTAATATTCATGAAACAAAATTGGGGTTGAATAAAAACATCCATCGTATTGATCACCCGAAATGATCAAATGAGTTGTTCGAAATGTAAAAATTTCTAAAACTGTAATTTTTCAAAAAAATTTCTTTTTTAGATAAGACGTTGTTACTCCAAATGTGCGATATCTTCTTCCCGCTGCAAGATAGAAAAAAAGTTATGGAACAAAAAATGGTGGGTTTTTAATACTCTACAACTTTTGTTCCAAACTTTTTTCCGTATCTGAATTTTTTCTGGAATTATCGACAACCGTAGTTCAAAACTACTGAATCGGTTTCAAAAATTCTCATTTCCTATGAATCGCCTTACTGGACAGATATTGTTCATTTCGCCCAAAAAATCATGAATCAAAAATCTAATTTCTCAATTCATGAACACCCTGGGTGTGAGCTCAAAATTTAAGACATCTTTTTTGCAAGATTTCATCTCGAAGGACTGCACACTGTTCGATTAATCTCACTACCTCTTCCCAATAATAAAATTATTTCTATCCTACACTACTTTTGAAACATACAGTACACCACAGAGCTCCTAACCTACGTACAAAAGTACATCTTTTATTCATATACCTACAATACACCAGGTAGACACAGGTAAAAGGTATCAAGGTATACGCGATTTATAATTCGTTTAAAATAAACTTTTAAAATGGTATTGTTTTTTTCCGGTACCATACCGTGGGATTACGTTTCACTTCACCTATATCTATCTATATACAACAGATACCTATTTGTTCTAAACATTACGAGTAATTACATATTACTTAACGTTGCGTGTCGACGATGAAATAATTGCATCGAGGTATTCTCTCGTTCTCGTACACAGGTACAGGTACACTCATTCTTATGTACACGGTTAGCACTCGAGCCAAGGTGCTGAGCGGCGTCATCGGAAGCGCCCATAATACTACACAATGTGCTATAGCTGCGACGTCTGCAGCATTTCTTTCTCTCACGCACATACATTGCATAAGTACGTCTATCTCTGTCGGCGATTTTTTTTTGCTAATCGCCTTCCATACTTAGGGAGCCAGGTACATACCCACGAATACCTAGGTTCACCAGCTGAGAGCTAATTAACCGATACTAATTAAAAACACGTATCGTGTCGGGATTAGAAAGATCTATCTAGGAACGAATGTACTCACGATGAGTAATTTCAACAGGAAGAAATTTTATTCTCTTATTAGAAAACGTGTATACCTGGTGGATTGCACATGTAGGAAGTACCTATACCGTACTAATGTATGAGAATTTCGGTTGAACGTTCCGACCAAAAAGAAAGAAAAAAAGAACCACCATCGGCAGCTTCGTCGCAGTTAACAGTTTTATTCGAGCGTGGCCAAGTTCAACACAATCACGTATTTAGCAACGGTTATCTACGGCACAGTATATACCTGCTCGCGAGAATAAACCGCCAATTATCGACCACTATAATAATTTAAATGTACGCGATTACGTGTCCGAAGCTATATTGTAGGTATCTGAAGTATACCTATCTATAGCTACAGGTCTGCTGTACGTATACGAGAAGATACAGAGACGAGATACGTTACGCTGATGAATCTGCCTCTGCTGTAGTGCATTTGCTATGTAGTGAGGAAAATCGCGCGTAAAAACTCGTGATCAGATGGAATAGCGCATGAGTATTTTTCTAATGGACGATATTTCGGATCGAATTGGTCGTGAAAAGAGCCTGGTAATTGTAGAGGTCATGACTGAGCAGAGACCTAAGACGATGGTTTGCAAGGGCAAGGGTATAATTGTATGGCTAAAAGGAATCGAACGTTAACACTTGTGTCGAAAAATGGAAATTTTTGGATGGTTCTCGTGTGAGCTTAATGGAAGTTACTTTCCAATGTCGAACGAGAGTGAAATAATAATTGGTGGTGTATTGAGATGAATTAAAGTACAGCAAGAGCCATCGTTTCATTGGGAGAATTGCGAAGTTGGGATGATGATGCAATGGTAGGTCACTATACGAATGAAATAATTCAATTTAATGAATCTAAGAGCTTCATTCCTTTCAATGAAGACTCGGAAAGGGATGGAAGGGAGTCAGGAGAGGGGTAAACGATTACAAGTTTAAAATGACAGGTCTATTATTGACAGGGATGAAAACTGCCCCAAAAAGGAACCCCATTAGGTATTGCAAAAATGTCAATACTTGCTTTACGAGAATGTACTTTGAAAAAATGAAAATTTTGGGCCTTCTAAGGCTTCAGGGTCTGAAATGTTGCTAAAATCATTCAAATTAGTGTTGTTGATTATATTCGATTGATCGATTATTTTTTTTCAAATAATCGCGAGAAAAATTTAGTCAATTAATCGATTGAAAATTGTAAGAAATTTCATGTGTCGTAAGTCTGCAGCAAAATGTCGGGGAAAAGAATTAAAAGTATCAAAAAAATTTTTAAATATCTTAAAAATTGTTCAAAATTTAAAAAAAATTGAAATTTACAAAAATGAAGATTGCAATTGATTCGTTACGAGTTCTTTATTCAACTGATCGCAAATTTCAAATGCAGTCGATTGAAAAATGTGATCAATTGGAAGTTGCAATTGATTAAAAATTATGATAGACTAAAAATCGTAATCGATTAAAAGTGTTCATCGAATTGGTTTACAATCTTAGTCAATTAATTTGGAGTGGGTAATCGAATAACTGATTTTTTTTGTAACCGACATAGCTAATTTAAATCATCATGAAAACTATTCTGAAAATCGTTCGAAATAACATCGTGAAAATTAATCGAAGTACCTATTAGAAATATTTTACCAAAATTATCGTAGAAATCGTAGAAATCGTAGAAATGGGCTCATGACATTAAAAAAGTTATTGAAACATGTTCAAAATGTCGTGAATATTGATCAAAGCATAGAAAAAATTATTGGAATTCGTTAAAACGTCGTAAAAATGACTAAAATTGGCTCATAAATATTCAATATCATGAAAATTGATCAATGTACACATTAGAAATATTACACGAAAATTATTGTACAAAACATTCAAAAAAGCTACTATCACGTTCAAAATATAAAAATTGATTGAAGTATCGAAAAAATGATTCAAGATGATTCGAAAAATGCTAAAATCGTCGTAAAAATCAATGATTCAGCATTTTTGAAATGACGTGAAAACCGTTCAAAATACCTAAAAAATTGATTATAATGCCCTAAAATTAATTTACGAGTAAATTACTTCGAAAAATACTTAAAATGTGGTAAAAATCAACGAAATGGGCACATGATTAATGAAAACTGCGTTAAAATTGCTCAGAACACCACAAAAGTGGATTAAGACGTCAAAAAGTGTCACATTTCTGTCCAGATCGTTTAAAAATAACGTGAAAATTGATAAAATTGCTTTCAAATTCCTAAACCATTCGAGTTTTGAAAAATTTTCTAAATTCAAAAAAAAAATTTGAAAATTATTGTAATGGATTTTCGTAAATGAATTTCGTAATTGAATTTTTTTGAAAAATTTTCGAAATCCAATTCCGAGTGCAAAAAGTTGGTTGAAATTTGAAAATTTTTCTAAATTCAAAAAAAGTCAGACAAAATCTCAAAAAGTCAGCCTTAGGTAAAGTTGTCTGGCAAAATGTCTAATTTGAACTTTCTAGAAAATGTTTTAGTCCATAAAGTTGATATTTTCTGAGTCCAAAAAAGTCCGACAAAATGTCTGGAAGTCAATTTTTTAATTTGAAAAAATCTAAATTGTTTGTCTGACCATTATCTCTGAAATGTTCTAAGGTCAAAAAGTCAATGAAAATCTGATAATTTTTCAAATTCCAAAAAAGTCAGACAAAATGTCTAAAAGTCATCGTCAAGGAATTTTATGACGGTTTTTACGGACATAAAAAATAGACAACAAAAATATACGACAAAAATGGACAAAATTTTAGGATTGCCCCCAGCCATAAGACATGTCCATTCCAATAACGTAAAATTTACCTAATTATCATAAAAATTATTTCAAATACCCAAAAGATTATTAAAAACATCGTAAAATTCACTCAAATGACGTCAAAATAGTTTTTAAAAAAATCAATCAACACTGAAAATTGTCCACAAAATCGAAAAATTGCTCAAACTGCTTCAAAAATTATTCAAAATGTCGTAAAAATCGTCAAAATTCCTACAAAATTTGCTAAAAAAATATAACAAAAATCAGGTAAAAAATGCGAAAAGTTCGAATTTTCCAAATTTTTATAAACGTTGCAAACAATTTTAATGACTTTTTTCACAATTTTTACAGAATTTCGAGCAACTTTTGTGATATTTTGGGCCATTTTTACCATATTTTAAAACTTTAATGTTGACTTTACGAATTTTTCATTCGAATTTAACAAACTTCCTTGCATTTTAAAGAATTTCAACGTCGTTTTCCCGAAATTTTCCAAAATGTTTCACAAGTTTATCAACTTTTGTGGTATTTTCAACAATTTTTACAAAAATTTGATGGTTTTTCTGGCATTAAAAATGCTTTTTTTAGAATTTGAAGTAATTTTTACATTGTTTTATCGAGTTTTTACGACTTTAAAACATTTTCCAGGCTATTTTGACTAACTTTGGCTCGTATTACTGGGTCGAAAAATAAACTTGAAGCATCACTTCCTCTTCAAAAATGCATAATTTTTCATCCTTCATACAACGGTGAAAAAAAAATTGAAATTAATTGATTGAAGGGCGAAAGGGAGGATGAATACACGACATTAAAAATCGCTAAATACGATATTTATGAATACATCGTTTATTTGATGCTGCGTTTACTTTGTCTGTAAACTGAAACCTTTGATTATTTTTCTTCCTGAGTGAATACCGAATACTAATAATCGAAATCCAAACGAATCGACCTTCGAGCTCGTAAATTACCCTGAACAATTACAACAACGAACACTCCCTGGCTGCGTCGAAAACTCTCACTATTTAAAAAACAATTATCGTTAGTATAAGTAAACCGCAAACGGCGGCACGGCGGTAGGTTTACGTACTTATCATTTTTCTCCGACAAATTACTTTCCAGAAGGTCGCCATTGTGATGATTATTACGTAATCTCGCAACTATGAGGTGGAAAAATCATAAGACCAGATTTTTCTTCACGGAATTAAGTAAAAAGAAATGGGAAAATATTAAAGTTATGAGAAGTTTAAAAAAAAAACACACAATCTCGTAAAAGTCAAGTTTTGTATGGTCATTTGGATCGAATGGCCGATTAAAAAGATAAGTAGGTATTCGTTACAACATTCCAACGATTCATGAATCCCTCCACTCCCTCTCACAGTCTCTTTTCTGACGCAGTGGGCTAATCGTGGCCACAAAATAGTCGAATTATCTTATTTCAACATTCCAATTTTCTTAAAAAATGAAAAAATTTACTTCCCTAATGACCTCTACAATTGTTACATTAATTTCCAATTAAAAAATCCGAATACAAAACCCATTTCAGACGGTAAATTTATACCTAATAAGTCCGAATCGTAATAAAAATACAAATAACCTCATTCAGTTATTTTTTGAAATCAGATCTGACACAATACTTTAAATTATCCTTCAATCGTGACAAGAAATTCGGCTAAAAAAAGTTAAAATCGTCCAGCTTCGTCTAAATACAACCCAAAAATTCCAAATATTTATTTACACGACTCTACCGCTCATTAAACGTAGTAGCCATTGCCTGTTGGTAAAATGAAAATAATAACTCTGAGAATGTCCTCGCCCCAGACCAAGATGTACGCATTAAAAAGCATATCGAGACGTCTGCGTCTCTGGTCATTTACAACACCGCACACCACCGGCCAATGGTCACCGGCTACCGAAGCCACCAGACACAGGAAGCCGGCGAATCTGAATCTGGGTTCAGGTTAGAATCACGTTTTCTAGTGTATCAACGCAGACTGGTACTTGGAATACAATGTTCGAACAGACGACAACGTACGAGATGAGGTAAGGTAACCGTATTACAAATGAAATCCATTTCATAGCACGAACCATTCGATTCGTTTACCGTTTGCTGGTAGCCAAAGCCACCAATGTACTATGCTGGTTCACTGGTGTGTGCTGGTGTCTCATCTATTTGGGTCTTTTTTCTATTATACACATGAATATCTGGTCATCGCGATGACTCGATTAGACGCCCGTAATACCAATAAATTTAATCATAACGGGGTTGGATAATATTCCAGGAGATTTGTTATGCTCCAGAGAAGACTATTCGTTCGACCTGGTTCCTCGAATAAACCTACGTGACCGAGCTGAAGGCTAAAAACTTCCAAAAATTTGAAGGAGAGGATGAGTTGATAGATCGAATTTCAAAAATTCCAACAAATGAGGCCTAAAAATATATATTTTGCAATTCGATATGTAAATTCTTCCAATTTCAGCTCAAAATACCTCGAATACCAACCAACTCTACCCACAAATAAGCATCCACACTTCCACAGCTGGTTAATGTTTCAAGCTGGCGTCACGTATGTACATTTCAATCAGATTTTATAAAAAGTAGGAGGCATTTCGCGGGTGCCATACCGCCATCCCGAGCATTACCATCTTTCATCGTCGTACCACATCCGTCACTTAGCGTGAACTGGCGCAGTAACGCTTCATTAATTACAATAACAAAAAAAAGGAAAAAAAGTAAAAACTAAACACCAGCTGTCACGTGTACTGCCATTACGTAATTACGCACTGCAGCCGGCGAAAGTATCGGGGCGAGGGGAAGTCGTACTCGAACTCGATGCCAAATATACTGTAAGTACAACAAGTACATCATCGTAATGTAACGAGGACGTGATAATGGTCTGATTCGAGTCACTTGGCATAGTATTGAAGTCGAGTCGTGTTGCGAGACTGAGTACCGATGGTACTGCGATCCTATGGACATGGTCCGAATTTTCATCGTGATGTGTGTGGGTTATAGTGGGCATGGGTACTAGAAAATCGTGTTTTTGCGAAATATCGTATAAATACACCTGTAGCCATTTCGTATTAATAAACGTTATCCTCCGAGTACAAGTACTTATAGCACTATTATGTAATTTGAAATCTACTAATACTTCGGTCATCGCTATGAAACGATAACCACGTCGAAGTTGTAGCCCACATTTGTTACCAGGCAGCTGCAACGTGCTAATCTATCGGTAATTATAGCCGAAGCTGAAGTATTAATTTTTCATTAATATCCAGAAGTAAAGGTATTTCTGGTTCGATGAGCAAAGTGAGAAAGCAACGTAGAGAATGAAACGAGACGATGAAATCTATTAATTTCATCATAAAAGATCATAATAAGGTAAGCAATCGATAAAGTAATAACACAAGTGAACACATAATCATATTGAACATGAAGATAGGTACTAAAACGATAACTTGAAACTTCGAAACGACCTAATAATTGAATTCGCATTACCTCCAGAAGAGGCATCTGAGTTTTTTCTACTTTCTTTATTTTTGAGGGCGCCGCACTACCCCACGCCAGAATTCCCTTACCTAATTGTACTTTCCACCAACCCATAGTATAATATTCTCTTCACTTCTGTTGGCAATAAGTTTTGAAGAAATGAGAACTGAAAGAGGTACGATTTTAATTTTTTATTCAGACTGAAAAGTTGTTCATCCCACAGTAATTTGAAATCTAGGGTAATTCTGAGATAATTGAACTTCTCTACTTCTTCAATCTCCTCACAGGCGCAGAGCAGTTTGTTCTTAGCTTCCAAGCCGGTGCATGTATGCAATTTAAATTTTAACCCTTCGAGGGTGTCCTAAAAAAATATTACGTTGTAGTAAAAAATCACGATACGGCAAACAGTTTGAAACAAAAGTTGTAGACTATTAAAAATTGACCATTTTTTGTTCTACAATTTTTTTCCTATTCTGCAATGGTGAGAAGCTATTCTTCTTAGAAGATAAGAATTAATGTGCCCACTTTACGAACTCATCGATCTCGCCTTGCATTTTTTCCCTCAGCTTTTCTTCATCGTCCTCCGAAACCAAAATTACAATGTCGTCCACATGTGCTATAATAATGACGCTCCTCCCTTCTGTTTTAAGTATTTTATTGATGTAGATGTTGAACAAAATAAGACCCAACACAGACCCCTGTGGCACACCTTTTTCATATTCTTTAAACTCCCCATATTTTCCTCCTACCTTGACTGTAAATTTTTTTTTCTTGAAATAATTTTTGAACCATTTTAGAAATTTGCCCTGAACTCCTATTTTCTGTAGGACTGAAATTAGTTTATCTATATTCAAAGTGTCGAAAGCTTTTTTAAGTCTATAAATGCCGCTGCTACATACTTATTTTTGTCTAAGTTAGAGTGAATAAAGTCACATAATTGAACTAATGCCAATTGTGTACTGCGATTCAGGCCCATATTCCATGATACTTTCAATTTTTCTAAATTGCCAGTCAGGAAAATTTCTCATTTCAACCCAATTTTCTTCTCTTCGACTTGATTATAGTCTAGGACCATCTTTATTTTCAAGATGATAAAAATAGATGGTAATCTTACCGTGAACAATTCAAAACTTCCCAAACTTAAACTACACCATCATTTTCCCAATTCAACTGAAATATTCGATAACTCACCTAAAACAAAAACCAGAAAAAAACAATACATTAGATATACATTTTCAATACAAAAATCAAATTACGAAACAAATGTCAACAATTTAACCACAAGTAATCGTTCAACTCCCTCTGGGAATATAATCACACCGCCCATAAAATCAAAACGCTTTCCACTCTGCGTGGGCTTATCGGCGCCCTACCGAGAAACTTCGAGCCCCTGGGCCATAAAACAACGAGTTACATCTTCATGTATATCAACGGGTCATAAACCGCGGTACTTCGCTTTACTCCGTGAATAATAATAAATAAGATACAAAACACCTCGATTATGAATTTTTTCTCTTTTTTTTCGTTATAATCGACCGAGGAAACTAGTAACACGTTTTATTAAAGTGTATATTTTACGACGAACCGAGTGAATCTCCATTCACCGACACACACATAGGTACCTATATATTTTCAAACATATATCTACGTATATAAATAGATACCTACATACAAACCAAGTAACCAGGTTACATGGAGAATCTACTAAATGCTTAGGTAAGTCTATAAGTATATTACATGAAGATTTGAACGAACGAAGCGTATACAAATTTTATACATTCTAATTCCCATATGTACTACCTCGCTACTTCACGTGCATATGGTTTACTTTTACGGTTCATAAACTCTTCCTGCGCTTCATCGCAGAAGGCAGGGTACGGTGCACGTACTTACTGATAATCTGCACTGCATACAAACATGGTTAGCTACATAGTGTTGCAAGCCTCATTCGATAATTTCTTAATTACAAATCATCCGTCGCTTGCGTATCGAATCGTCGGCATCCAAATGAGAGATTTACGTTTATTTTCTTTCATTTCCTGCGTATCCGTTCGGTACATCATAGGATGATCGTCATCGCTGCGCCGCCACAGACAAAACACAATGAAACGTTGAACACTGTCATGGTACGTCAATGTGACGACGACAGTGCTTCAAGAAGCCGGACATGGATGTCCCAATCGAAGGCGAAGCATGCACCGAACGAAGACAGACAATAATCAGCGGATACGTCTTTTTTTTGGGTGGGAAAACCCCTGGAAGCCTCGAGTGCCTCCCTTTGAGGAAATTGAGTTATGTTTTTTCGTCATTGTCTACAGGAGAGCTCAGATATACGATTATGAAATGATATATCAGCTCGAACCAGCGAAGCGATCGAGCAGGGAGATCACGTTCGATAGGAAATTAGTCAATTATGTCTGCCAGGCCGAGCAGACTGCCGAAAAAAGCGCTCAAAATGGCGACTCACGTTTTCACGATGACCGAGCCGAGGTCGAAGAACTAAAAAGCCAATAACCTTGTATCGGGGTATCGTTTGAAACACGTTAAAATGGCCATCTTCATATGAAGCAATGAGGCAAAAAAATAGGAAAAAATTATACCGATTTAAAAATGCTCGCATCTTCAACATGACGGTGAAAAATTACATATCGTGCATAAAATTACTAATAAAATATTTCAAAGGTAGATATACGATCGTGGCACGATCCGATCCGCGTATTTTTATTGTATTCGCTTCGAGTCTCTGTAGCAGAATTCGATATACTGCATTAAAAAAGTTCTACATATTACGAACCGAGGAAAGTGTTTTTTCCTCTTTCCAACCTGCCTACGTATTGCTCGTACGAGTCTGTTCGCCCTCATGCCTCTTCTTCCTCTATCACGTCGTCTTACCAGCTATATAATCTTGTCTTTCACGACTCACCGGCTATAACATGTGCATACGGCGAATTATTAATGTTTTTAAAGCGCATACGTAGCTTAGGTACGTATTACTATAACGGATTCTTCGCGCCGCGAATAAAATAAGAATGGCGTGCTTCTTCTAGGACATTGTTTTTAACCTGCGATAACGGATTCCACGTCTGGTCGGTGCTTAGGCTTACTGCGACTTGCCAGCCTTCCATGGTTACCACATTTTTATACATATACGTAGGGTATAAAAAGGTGTCTGTGTCGGAGAACATGGCAATGAATTTAACCTTTAGTATGCAGAAGGTACAAGGATCGAGACTTTAGCTATTTCTATATCAGCTGAGTAGCTACGTGATTCTGTAGGTTTTAAGGTATTTTTTCAAAGCTGCAAGTACTTCAGCATTCATTAAAGGGACAGATGACACTATTACTAGAGTACAATTTTAACACACAATTTTGTCACAGTGAAGCACAGCTGGCAATTGAAAGATTTCATTGAATCATAATCGAATTATTCAATCCCAAAACAATAGCTGCATATATCATTGCATCGTCATTCACACTTGTTGCTCTGCGCCACTGCAGCAGGCACCAAGATTTGAAATAAAAATGAAAAGAGTCCATCAGAACAAAGATGTTGAAACCATTTTAACATAAAATGTTTCAACAAAACCATGCACCTCAGTTAGCTAGAATAATAGATTAGATTCAATAGAAAAATACACATTGATAGACATACAAATATAATAGATAGAGAAACTAGGCACTTTGAGACCAAAAAACGCTGCACATCAGAACAATAGATGTTGGTCTATCTTACGAATAAATGCTGGAACATTACATCTGGCCTCACAAGAACAATAGAGGGTGAACCATTAGAACAAAACGAATTGTCTATTGGAAAAAATAGTCATTCCCTAAGAACAACAAATGATTTTTCAAAAGGAAAAGACACTAAATGTTGTTCCACTTAAACAATAGGTGTTGTCCATCAAAACAACAAATATCGTTCAATTAGAACAAAACAAATTGGCTATCAAAAAAAATGCCTACTTTGGTTTCATCAGAACAACAGCCATTCCCAAACACCAAAAAAAGGTTTTCCAACAAAACACTAAAGGTTGTTCAATTAGAACAATAGGAGTTCTCCGTCAAAACAATAGATTTGGCTTCACCGAAACAACAGATAATGTTCAATTAAAACAAAACAAACTGTTCATCAGAACAACCAGTGATTCCTTAAAAGTAACAAATGGTTTTTCAACACAACACTAAATGTTGTTCTATAAGAACAATAGGTGTTGTTCATTAAAACAATAGATCTGGTCTCACCAAAATAATTGATATCGTTCAATTAGAACAAAATAAATTGTCTATCAAAACAAATGCCTAGTTTGGTTTCATCAGAACAACCAGTCATTCCATAAAAGTAGGAAATGGTTTTCCAGTAGAACACTAAAAAATATTGTTCTATCAGATGATCAGAACAACATTTAAAATCTGAAAATCAAACTTAAAATTGCAAGTAAGTACACTGCATACACAGACGTTGAAAATTTCCATTAAAATTACCATTAATATTGTAAAAATTGATGAAAAACTTTTAGTCAATATTAATAAAGCCATAAAAATCAGTAAAAATTGCGTGAAACGGGCAAAAAGTCACAAACTGAGGTGGAAAGTTGAAAAAATTGTTAAGATTCGTGTAAAAATCATTAGAAATAAGTATGATAGAAATGGTAAAAAAATTCAGGCAGATAGTCAAGAATAGTGTTGAAATTATCCATTGACCGAATCTATATTTTTTCATGGCCTACTCTTCAAAAATATAAAATTGACGTAAGTATTCGATTAAATTACATCTCGGATGCTTCGTATCTCAGTATTTTTCCGAGTATCAACAGAAAACAAGGGTATGGGTATTCTCTCTATTGGTGATTTTCCTGGTATTTCAAAATATTTGAAGGTAATCATCGTCAAATACGTAAATAAGTTCGATGTCGTATTGTTCCCTCGTATTCGTCGTTTTTGCGCAATTTTTTTCCATCATTCCTTTTATCATCACATAAAGCAATAATTACATCCCGAACGATTGGAATCCGACCGAGTTATTTTGTCGGTTTGTTCCTGTTTACCAATTGGCAATTGGAAGTGGTTTGTTGCTATAAAACGTATACGTACATCGAAAAAGCATATCGTAAAAGAACCGAGAGAGAGATTGGTTAGATTAACATCCACTCGTTGTATCCTTATATCGAACAAATTAATCTGGTCACGGTTCAAAGAAGTGCTGGTGATTTTTTTTTTCGCCAGTTGTGTCGGCCGAACGGTATTTTGCATAATTACGTACAGACGAGTGTGTGCCTCTGTGCGCGTAATACCTTGGTAATTGCGTTCACTGTGGATGACCACTATGTGGCTGCGTTATGGTTACGTCATAACCGCTCTTTAATGCATTGTGTCGCCGGTGGCATTTTGATTAAAAGTGTTTTTCCACCGTTTCCTGTTCGATCGCCGATGACCATATTGGTACTGGGCATCTTTCTCCAAAGCATGGAGCAATGACCTTAGATATTCTTATTACGTATGCGGAGTTTTTGACGAAGAATCGAAGAATATGTTATATCTGTCTCTTTACTTGGTACTTATCATTGGATCAATAAGTTCAATACGTAGAATAGGTAACTCTAATCATGTCCAATTGTCCAGGGATAGCTAAAGCATGTTATATTTATCGAGAATGCAAATTTTCTTCATTCTGTGGTCATTTCGCGAGTTACATATTGTATTACGGCGAAGCTGGAATACCATAGAATAGGCTAGATAAGCAAATTTTTCAATTAAACTGTACCAGCGTCAGCGAACGCGAACGTTATTCGAGAATTAAGCTTTACACGGCTCGAGTAATTCGGCCTCGACGCGTCGTGCATTCTCTTGTCAACCGGAAGTGGCCTCGTAGGTAAATGATGAACATTTAATTAGAGAAGTACAAGTAACCGGTAAGCGGTTCGCGTATCCAGCTCGAACGGAGCGGTTTTTTTTCAACTATTTCTAAAAAGCATCGCCTTAATACATGGATTTGATTCGGCATCCAGCGCTGTTGTTAAAGGTGAAAGCATCATCGACAAAAGGAGCGCCAACCAACGCTCCTAGATCATACCGCGATTAAAGAACTTCTCGGTTGCCCCTTTCCCCTTGTGACCAGCCCGGCGAACTCGATGATGATCGGATTGTGGAGTACTGTACGACGCGATACGCGATTATCGAGTTATTTTTTCCGCGAGGTAGTTGAAATGTGATTCGGAGTAGGTCAGGTGCTGTACGCGACTATCCTTGGCGAAGGTCACGAAGGGCTGGGTTTTTGATGAGCTCACTGGACGATGAATGGCTGCGGTAGTGCAGGTATTAATTAACGGACGAGCATTAGGAGCGTGTAATGATAAGCTCGTCGAGTTTATGATCTCGTGTATTGGAGGAGTGAGTGCTGTTTGTTGGTAGGTTAATATTGGATCAGGGTTTCTGAATTAGGCCAGGGAAGTCTTGGCAAATGGTTAAGCGCCCTGAATCAATTTGGTCGAGCGTGAATTATGGTCAGCGAGGTGAGATGGATTCCTTGTTTGAAAAGTATAAGAGATCATTGAATGTGCATTTGAGAGACTTGATTGTATTTTTACGAAACTTGGTCCTTTTCTGTGACACAAATTTCACGACTGTGCAACTTCTCTATATTCAATCAGGAAACTAATGCCAGATTCAACTTCAGGAGAGTCAAATCATATGGAAATAATACCAAACATGCTGCTATCCCTCTATGTGCAGAAATAAGGGTGTCACCACTCTTAAAAACCCCTCATGCCCGCCTCCTCAGGGAAATTCTGGATGGTCCATCTTCCCCGAAACTTTCTTTGGGTTCATACTAAAAAAAAACACACATGTCAACTCGTGTTCAAAAAATATGTACACCCTGCTTTTTTCGTGCTAACCACTTGGACTAAAAAGTTTTAAAGCAAAAAAAAATATCACATGCTAGAGAAAAAAAATTCTCGAATGATTACAAAACCAGTTTCTTTCATTCTTCATAACTAAAAATAAAACTTGACTAATTAAGCAAAATTTGAAAAACTCCAAATGTCCTTCTAAATGATAAACAACAACCCAAAAATTCTGCGGGGGTACATGAAACTCGCCAAATAACACGGCTAATAGACTTACTCGAAAATTTTTGACAGGCACGCCTTGCTTCATAAAAACTCCCAGATGATCACATCCCTGCGTCGAAATAATACACCACATTAGTTCGTCAACTGCCTCAATTCGGGCCTCTTCCTCTGTTTCCTCGATTTTGACATATTCATACGCAAACAGCAGTCCGGATGAAAACAAAAATCGTGTCGTAATTTCCCAATCATCTTGAATAATTTATCGCGACTTGTTTGAAAAAATAACCTAACGCGAAGAACAAGGAGGTGGCGGCGGCAACGGCTAGACAAGTCTCATACTTTCGACAAAATAAACAATCCGACACTTGGTTTGTATAAAGATAGGCTGTCGTTATTTTCAAAGGCCGATATGTGTAGCTGCTGTTGTTGAAAAGCGAAGAAAAAAACTTAGAAGGAAAACGCGTGTCTTAATTGAAATTCGACCTTAGGTACATCATATCGTAAAAACAGTTCAGCTGATCACTTCTTAAGACTTTGTATCGTTTCTGTACTTCAAAATATGTACCACACTCAGCAGGTAATTATAAATTAAATATATGTACGTATATACATTTCGATTGCGATTCTCAATTTTTTCCTTCATAATGTGCCCCTCTAAAACACGAAGGTATAGTTTTCCAAAAGAAATTAAAGAAAAACCTACAAAAACTTTTTCATGTTGAAATTTTACAAAAATGATACAATTTGAGGCATTTAAAATTCGAATAATCTTGACATTGTAATAAAGTTTCCTCTTCAAATTCCTTCTCTCCCCTGTTAAGATCCTTTTAATAACATGCTTCGTAACAATAATTCATTCGTGAGCTCAACTCTTTACCTAATCATGAAATTTGTAGCTAGAACGATAATAAAATGGAATTAAATTCAATCGAATAAAAACTAATCGTCGTTTCGTTGTTCTAGCATATGAAATAGGTAATGCAACTCGAATTGCGACACTTTAATACTCTCTAATTGGAATAAAAATAAATTACATGGGATTACACGCAGCTACTCGTACGTATATTTTACCAATTACCATTAAATTCAGACTTTTGTGGTGGTATTTTCGTGAAGTCGTTCATTACTTTCAGTAATGTGCCCATGTAAAGGTAGAAAAAAGAACGAAGTTAATACTTCGTCACACTAATAAGATTTTTTTCAAATTTCTACTAGACCAAATTTTCCTGCGTCATTTCTGTAATATCAACATCGTTTTCAGAGCGGAAATCTTCACACATTGGATTGACTCCTTCGATATCGCAAGTAGGCAAAATTTTTATACCCACTCAATTCACAATTACTGTTCAGTAAAGTGCAAAATATTGTCTATTTGCCTCATTGAAGGCACTGTAAAACAAAAAGTAACCCAAGTCAAAGAATGTGAAGAAGGAGCCACTGCACAACTAATCGTTAGCCACCGAAAACTCGGATTTTACTCCGACCAATGAAAACGCGTT
>FIZU01049373.1:0-18716 GCA_900064475.1 Pseudococcus longispinus
AAGTTGAACTTTCAATTCAAAAGTTGAACTTTCAATTCAAAAGTTGAACTTTCAAGTCAAAAGTTCAATTTTCCAGTCAAAAGTCAAACGTTCAAGTCAAAAGTTGAACTTTCAACTTTTGAAAATTATTATGAAAGTTTTCAAACAGTTTTGAGCTAAGTATCATAACTGCAGAGTTATAAGCGAGTGAAGTTGAGTACAACGAGAAATTAACAGAACAAAGCCCCCTCCTCTCCCCTCAGGTGGCTGGTGACAAACCAATGGTGTTTTCCCAAGTTTTAGGGTGGGCAAATCGTATTAAAAAAATTGAACGAAATGGAAGGACATGTGGTCGAAAATTGCATTTTTTGGTCGAGTTGATAAATTACCCAAATACAATAAAATTAAAATTACTTATCCAATAAAAGACTCATCTACAATAATGCCAAAAATCTACTTTGCAGGAAATTTACCGCTGAATAACTTACAGTATCATCCATTTTATATAACCGATAACGCCGAAGGAGCTTTTGGGCAAAAATCCGAAGAAGAACAGAAAGACCAACGTATTTTCGGTGGCATAAACTACGACAGCGAAGGAAATCCGCTACCAAATACAGGTACACTGTCCACGATTTCAAATTCGACGGCACTATAAATTTGCTTCAAATTTCGCTTCGAAATGACTCGAAATTCATAATAAATTGACCGAATGTTGTGTATATGTTGCAATTTAATTTTGATTTTTATTCAAAATACTCCACTAGCATGCGTAAACAATGTGGTAACCATAAAACAAACTAGTCAAATTCTCAAATTATGTATTTTTTTCTACAGCTGGAAGATATTGCGAGTGGGCTTACAAAACGACAGATCAAACGACACTGTACGACACCTTCGAACAATTCTTCAAAACCTTGGAATTACGGTGCGATCCGGGCGAACCAGCATATTTAAACTGGACCGTAGATTACGAAACGCCCAACTTATTATATTATCAAGTTCGTTGATAACTTTAATTCACATAAATTCGTTATTTAAGTACAATGTATTTGTGTAGGTTAGGTTCTAATTTTCTGATGATTTGTTTGCCAGTGTTATATTCACGCGTACATGGGTTGGAAAATATACGTCGAAGATCCCATTACACCTCTAGTGAAAAAGAATAAAAATCACGCGAATGTGATCAGCAACGAATGGACAATAAATATGACACTTATTTTATACCTTTTTTCGTACAAATTTATCAATTTTTTACTTGTTTAAATATGTGTTCAATGATATGTCGATGCGTAAATTATCAAACTATAAACATGGTCAATTTTAATTTAAAAAAACGGGCAATTTTATCAATTAGTTTGTGAAAATATTGACATTTTTCATGTATTTAGTTAACAAATTGTTGTTATACGTTTAACCATGACATAAACATAATTTTTTTTTTTAGTATACAATATCATTGGATACATATCGACCTATTACTACGTATTATAATGTATTTTCAACGTTTATAGATCGCTTTAAAGGTGATTTCTACAACTTGGACAATAATTTTTTGTGATTTGTATAGGTTCGTTATTTTTTTTCCTCCCGTTTTGTATAATTTTATTTGTAAATATTTTTTATTCGAGGCGTTTCATCGAATTTTCCTAATTTTATCGAAATGATATTTTAATAATATTTTTTTTATGTTGAAATTTTTTTCCTATTGGTATGATTCTAGAAATATCAGCTTTGAAGAAATAATACCTATCTTCTTTTTTTTTTTCCTATTTTTCTTTATTTCCAAGTTCGATCTGATGAAACGCTTCTGCCTTGTGCAAATTATTATTTAGGGTAATGTTATTTTACAGCTTTTGATACTTATTTTCTTTGAAATTTTATTTATTATTTTGAATTTACGTAACGAAATATTTCAAGTTTACACCCCCTCTCACCCCCACAACCCTTAAACTCAATATTGAGAATTGTTTTGATTTTTTTAAATCGTTGTTAATTCTGATTATTTTTTCGACAATGTTATAATTTTGATGAAGGTACCTACCATTTTCAGAATACAATTAATAGGGTATTCATTATGGACAATAATATTCATTTGGCAAAATCATGACCATATTTACTTATATTCTTGCTCAATACTCATAATTTCCTTAATAAGTAAAGGAAAATACGAAAAGACCTATAATTGGACAATAATTTTTATACTTATTTATTATTTAATTACCAAAGAAAATTCTAAGTCAGTAAATTTAATTATTTTAGTTTTATTGTGACGAGAATTGTGCCAAAAAAGTTTATTGTTTATGTTATTGTTTTGTAGATCATAATTTTATGCTTTTTAACTTTTTTTTTTCTTGATTATCTGATCTTAAAAATAATTGAATTGCAGTTTGACGAAATTGACGAGTCTTCGAGTTATCAAAATTGAATTCAATCAATAAAAAAAAACTCGTTCAAGTATTAATTTGCTATGAAAAAAAAAGTTTGTTAAATTTTAGCAAATTTAGAGGATTGTAAAGTTGAAAAAAAATTCTATCAACTTTGAGTGAAAGTAGTTGAATTTTAAGCAGCAAAAATAGTGTAATTATCCTCGCAAAAGATTCTCAAGTTGTGTTTTTCTAACCGATCACTTTTTTATCCTCGAATCAGAGCATATTCTAAGGAAAATTCGAAGCTGTATAAGCACAGCTCAAATGCGACTTTTTAAACATACTTTTTTTTGTTTTTTAAAATTTATTTTATTTATTAAAATCACGAATCTTCAACGAAATTGAAATTAAATTAAGATTTTGGAAAATTAGGTAATTTAGATAAGAGAAACTTGACTGATTTTTGGGTCGAAATTTTCGAATAATTTGTGACTCTTGATTTCAAATATTTTGAAATTAGCTTTAAATCAAATTTTTGAAATTTTTGTGACTCTTAAGATGAAAATAATAATGCATAATTTTGGTAAAAAATCGTAGCATATTGATTTTTGATTCAAAATTTTGTATGTTTAACTATGAAATCAAAATGTTGCAATTTTTATAATTTTAAATCAAAATAATAATTTTAGAAAAAATTGTTTTAGAATCATGACTCACGAGTCATAAATTGTGACTAAATTTTGGTCTTTGGTTTCAAATTTTGGTATTTTTCAACCTAATTTTTGAATCAAAATAATGATTAGAAACATTGGTCAAAAATCTTAATAGCATTTTGACTTTAATTTTAAACTTTATTTTTTTTAAAACTTTGAAATGCAAATTTTGCGTGATTTTAGATCAAAATAAAGATTTTCCAAAATTTTTCTCACGTCAGAAATTTTTGATTTCAAATTTTGGCATTTTTCAATATAATTTTTAAATTGAAAAAATGAATAGAAATTTTGTGAAAATTTACGACTATTTTGACTTTGATCCTGAACTTTGATTTTTTTCAACTTTGAAATGCAAATTTTTTTTGATTTTTGATCAAAATAACGATTTCGAATTTACTATCAAAATTTTGGCACTTTTTAAAGTATGATAATTTTGAAAAAAAATTTCAAGTTGAAAATTGTGACTAAATTTTGCAGATTTTTAATTTCAAATTTCGGCATTTTCTCACGAAATTTTTGTATCGAAATATTCCAAAATATTGGTCAAAAATTTTGGTAATATTTTGGCTTTGATCCTAAACTTTGTAAATGCAAATTTGGCGTGATTTCAGATGAAATAGAGACCTAATAATTTTAAAAATTTTTTCTGAAATCCAAAATTGAAAAATTTTAATTTTTGATTTCAAATTTTTGTATTTTTAAATTTTGGAATCAAATATTGGTGAAAAATTGTGACTATTTTGGCTTTGATCCCAAACATTGTTTTTTAGCTGCGAAATCTGTTGATTGAAATTTTCATTTTTTTCGATCGAAATAATAATTTTAGAAAAATTATTTTCAGGTCGAAAATCGTGTGCAGATTTTGACTTTTGATTTCAAACTTTTGAATTTTTTTCAACTTTGAAATCAGAATGTTGCAATTTTTATAATATTAAATCAAAATAATAATTTTGGAAAAAATTATTTTAGAATCATCACTTACGAGTTCTACATTGTGACTAAATTTTGGTCTTTTGGTTTCAAATTTTGGTATTTTTCGACCTAATTTTTGGATCAAAATAATGATTAGAAATTTTGGTCAAAAATCTTAATAATATTTCGACTTTGATCCTGAATTTTGATTTTTTTTTTCGTCTTTGAAATGCAAATTTTGTGTGATTTTAGATCAAAATATTAGGTAATTTTGAAAAAAATGTTCAAATCAAAGCTTGTGGCTGAATATTAATTTTTGATTTCAAATTCTGACATTTTTCAAGGTATGATGACGTTGAAAAAAATTTTAAAGTAAAAAATTGTGACTAAATTTTGATTTTTAATTTCAAAATTTCTGAATTTTCCAACGAAATTTTTAGATCAAAATAATAATTAGAAATCTTGGTCAAAAATCTTGAAAAACTTTGATTTTGACCCTAAACTTCGATTTTTTCAACATTTCAGATCAAATAATGATTTTGAAAAATTTTTCCAAAATCAAAAATTGTGACCTTTTGATTTTTGATTTCAAATTTTGATGTTTTTAACCTTTGGAATCATTGTGACTATTTTGACTTTGATCGCAAACTTTGTTTTTCAGCTTTGAAATCTGAACATTGAAATTTTTGTGATTTTTTTTTAGATCAAAATAATAATTTTAGAAAAATTATTTTCAACTCGAAAATTGTGTCCAGATTTCGACTTTTGATTTCAAATTTTTGAATTTTTTTCAATTTTGGAATCAAAATAGCAGCATTTTTGTAGCTTGGATGAAAATGATGACCAAAAATGTTTAAAAAAAAATTTATCTCATTTTTCGAAATTTTTGTTCAATTTTTATTTTTTGTTTTGTTTTGGTTACCACAAACAAGTTGATTCAATGATTGACATAATTTGTATTTCATTGTTATTGTTTTTTGATTAATACAAATATTTGAACTTTTGGATCTGTAAACCAATTTCGAACTTAGAATAGGCCCTGCTTTGAATTATTTCGAGTATGTTTGATAATATCTTCGAATTGATATCTCCTGACTTCATTTAGAAATTGAAAAATATACATTTTTGTTATGATCTCTTAAAAAGTTTGGGATATGGAACTTGTCTAATGCTGCAAAATTCTCACATAACCTATTTTTTCTTACTAATGTTAAAATTACGCTATTTTTTTCCCAACATATATTTTTTATGTGTAATATTAATTCATTAAGTGTTTATTATTAAGTGAAAAATTCTATCTCGGAAGTTGATATTGAAACACCTATAATTCAGACTGTAGAGAAGATCAATTTTTCACAGCTCTTTTTTTTATTATTCCTATAATTTTTTTCTTCGATAATAGGAAAATTGGGTATGAGTATCTACCCATGCCCTGAATTAGTTTTTTTTTGTTCGACGAACATTTTGATAAAAAAGTAACAAAATTTACTGCCAGAAACACCTTGGCCAATATTTTCTATTAATATTCTTACGACTTGACAGGAACACTTCAGACAATAATTCATTAGAAGTGATAAGTTAATAAAATAAATTATTTATAATTAGTGAGAATAACATGACAATAATTCTTGTATATATTTATTGTATTGAATTGCAAGCGTGTTAATCTAAGTTTTTTCCCATTTTTTTTAAGGTTTATGGTTATAATAAGATTGTTGAGTTGTCAAGCTTTTAAAAGTATAAGACTATTGGTTATTAATATCCGTTTTATGGGATATAATTTTTATAATATGGTTGCTCGAAGATCTTGGAGACAAGATGGTATTGTTGGCTTTTTACGTTGAATTACCGATTAGAAATTAGTTAATTATGTAGTTGATAAGTAACATTGGACAATAATTTCCAAAATTACCATTTATAACGTGTTTTACTGTACCTATACATACGTTTAATACGAATGAATTTAGCTAATTTTACTCTTATATTTTTTTTCCTTTTGGAAAAAAAAAATCATTCGTGATATTCGACAATAATTTGAACTCGAATATGATATTTACTTACTAAGGTTGTGTTTTTACAATATTTTTAAAAATGTTTAGGTATTTACTTATTCATTTCCATATTTTAAAATCGTAGTTTAGTAACATTTCAACGTTAATATCGTACATCTGAAGTGATAAGATCATATCTCAAAAAAACGTTTTATTTTTAATTTTTTTTGCCCTCTCGATCTAGATGAATTTGATATCAGATGTGTACTTTTTTTCAAGTTGTGGAATCTATTTCTGAGGTTACTTTGGGTCAAGCCACCGAAGAGATCTCAATTAGGTAGAGGGAGGAGGAGAACCGAAAATCAAAATTTTTCGATATAATTGAACGAGGTTTCAACATCTAGGAAGAAATTCGTTATTTGATCTGACGAGTCTATTTTTTAACATACCTAATTGAATTGTGTGATGAATATTAAATTTTTCAAATCCCCCTCCAACCACGACCCACAAAAAAAGAAGATATTTTCATTACCGAATTTAATATAAAAACAAATCCGACATCCGCACGCTTTTTAAATGATCTTCATTAATCTAGACATGGGTTTCAGAGGTTCAAAAAACATATATTTGCTAGTGCTTGATAAGTAATGGAAAAATTTTCAAAAATTTTAAGCCACCTCCCTCCCCTGAAGTGCTAAGTCTAGTTGGTTTTGATTTTTTTAGCAAAACGACATCAGAAATGTACTCGAGAGATCAAAAAAGTGTAAAAATATCTATGTTGATACTTCACTTTTGATAAAGTCGAAAATTTTTGATTTTTGGTACCCCTCATCCCTCCATTTTCCCTCACATTTTGTGGTTTTAGTCCCAAATTTTTTCGTCAGAAATAAATTTCAGTGATTAAAAATTGTATCTATTTATACACATTGATATCAAATTTGAAATTTTCCAAAATTTTGAGTTGAGTCTCACTCCCCCTTGGGATACCTTTTACTTTTTTTATGAAATAACGTCAAAAACGGTCTGTAGAGGTCAAAAAATGACAAAAACTGTCGATTTTTGGTTCAACCCCCTTCCATCTTTTCAGGGATGATTTGGCCCTCAGCGCCGAATTTAAAATTATCCAGTGGAAATTGATCCTTATGGTCTAAAATCCACGTGACAAAATTTTCAGCTCGATATTTTCAGCCATAACCCCTTCTCTGAGGTTAAATTTGGATTTTCCTTAAAAATTTCTATTTTTGGTAGTTTTCAACCGAATTTTCTCCAACTTGCAGAGAGTGTAGGCAGTACCGAGGGTAATTTATGGAATTAGGAAAAAAAAATTCGAGCACTTTTTCAAAGGGAAAATGGACATTTAAGCTTTTTGACCATCAGTTCATCACTTTGGTAACCCCTTTCAAAGATGCAATTCTGGAAAAAAATATACATTGTGTACCTAGTCTAGATGTACATACGAGTACAATCTCATATTTTTGTAGATTTTGATATCGTGGTGCGTCACCTTCGAAAAGGCAAAATACCGACTTTTTTGTCCATGTTCCACTCCCTTAAATGGACAATTTTTGGTCGAAATTTTTT
Source organism: Pseudococcus longispinus (assembly GCA_900064475.1). Taxonomy (NCBI): domain Eukaryota; kingdom Metazoa; phylum Arthropoda; class Insecta; order Hemiptera; family Pseudococcidae; genus Pseudococcus; species Pseudococcus longispinus. The sequence continues at coordinate 7,546 of FIZU01049373.1, forward strand.
TTTCTTGCAATATATCATCAATGATACCATAATGCACCATCAATCTGCATTTAAACCGAATTCGTTCATTCATTGCCATTTTTTCCAATTTTTTTTTTTAAACACCCGAATGCTACTTTGGGAACCCACAACTCAGGGGCCTAAAAATCATGTCAGGATTTTTTTTTCAGATCGACTTCTTCCATCACATATTGCAATTTCAGAAAAATGTAGAAATTATAATTTTTTTAAACTTATTTTGTGTAAAATTTTTAAAAGGAAAAAAATACCTATTCAATTCGTGAAAAAATGTAAAAAAAAATCAATTTCTCAATTTTGCTGAAATTGCAAAATAATATGATGGATTTCGAATATGCAAACGTAAAATTTTCCTCGATGAAATTTTTAAAAAAGCCTAAAATGACCAAAAAATATGATTTTTACCTTAAAATGACAATTTTGACTAAAATATTCACAAGTTGGACAAAAAAAATTACAATTGATAAAAACAACTATTTTAACCAAAAATGATAATTTTTACTTTAAAATGACAATTTCTAACCAAAAAATTACAATTTTGACTAAAAATGACAGTTTGGACCAAAAAATTACAATATTGACAAACATGATGATTTCGACCAAAAAATGATGAGTTCGACAAAAAATGGAAATTTTTACATTGAAATGACAATTTTGACCAAAAATGATAGTTTTTGCATTGAAATGACAATTTTGGTAAAAAATGACGATTTGGACCAAAAATTATGATTTTTACCTTGAAATGACTATTTTGACCAAAAATTTACAATTTGGACCAAAAAAAAAGCAATTGAAAAACGAAGATTTTGACCTAAAATTACAATTTGTACTATTTGAAATCACAATTTTGTCTAAAAATGACAGTTTGGACCAAAAAATTACAATATTGACAAACATGCGCGATGATTTCGACCAAAAAATGATGAGTTTGACAAAAAATGACAATTTTGACAAAAAAGTGATGATTTGGACCAAAAATTATAATTTTCACCTTGAAATGACTATTTTGACCAAAAATTTACTATCTGGACAAAAAAAAGCAATTGATGAAAAACGAAGATTTTTGACCTAAAATTACACTTTCTACCTTGAAATCACAAATTCTACTTTGAAATCATAATTTTTGACAAAAAATGATGATTTCGACCAAAAATTATGATTTTCACCTTGAAATGACTATTTTGACCAAAAATTTACAATTTGGACCAAAAAAAAGCAATCGATGAAAAACGAAGATTTTGACCTAAAATCACAATTTCTACTATTTGAAATCACAATTTTGACTAAAAATGACAGTTTGGACCAAAAAATTACAATATTGACAAACATGATGATTTCGACCAAAAAATGATGAGTTTGACAAAAAATGACAATTTTGACAAAAAAGTGATGATTTGGACCAAAAATTATAATTTTCACCTTGAAATGACTATTTTGACCAAAAATTTACTATTTGGACAAAAAAAAAGCAATTGATGAAAAACGAAGATTTTTGACCTAAAATTACACTTTCTACCTCGAAATCACAATTTCTACTTTGAAATCATAATTTTGACATAAAATGACAATTTTGACAAAAAATAATGATTTGGACCAAAAATTATGATTTTCACCTTGAAATCACAATTTTCACCAAAAATTTACTATTTGGACAAAAAAAAAGCAATTGATGAAAAACGAAGATTTTGACCTAAAATTACACTTTCTACCTCGAAATCACAATTTCTACTTTGAAATCATAATTTTGACATAAAATGACAATTTTGACAAAAAATAATGATTTGGACCAAAAATTATGATTTTCACCTTGAAATCACAATTTTCACCAAAAATTTACTATTTGGACAAAAAAAAAGCAATTGATGAAAAACGAAGATTTTGACCTGAAATTACACTTTCTACCTTGAAATCACAATTTCTACTTTGAAATCATAATTTTGACAAAAAATAACAATTTTTACAATTCTGACCAAAAGTAACAGATTTCACCCTGAAATTACAATCTTTACTTTTGAATGACAATTTTGACGATAAATTGATGACGATTTTGAACAAAAACTGATAATTCTGACAAAAAAACAACATTTTCGACTAAAATCACACTTTTGGTCTGATTCTGATGGCAGACTTCGGTGGACCGAAAAATAAAAGGGGGAGTATCATGAGAGGATCAAGCAGAAAACTTGAAATAGAAAAATTTTGTTCGGCCATTTTTTTTTGTTATTATAAGTAAATGGGGCGGATTCAGGCAACTCGAAAACTTGAAGCAAGTTGAAATTATTGGAAAAAAGTACTGAAATAGGAAGTTATAACGAGGTTTAATTAATGTCATAACTCAAAATGAAGTTTTCCAAGTTGAATATTGGAGAAATAAAAATAGTTTCGAGTAAAAACATCCATATTTTTGGAAAGTACAGGCTTTGAGGTTTTCAAAAATGTGTTTAATGATCTAAAATTGTCGAAAGACTGTGTCCAAAAAGATGTTCAAAGTATCAGAATTTCTTTTATTGCCATTTGCCATTTTTTTTTTTTTTTGAAATATGACATTATTACTCCGGATGTGCAATATTTCTCACGTTTGCGGAACTTGTCTTGTAATATAAAAAACAAAATACTACTGAAAACAACACTTTTTCAACTTTTTTGCTGTTTATAATTATTTTTAAATTTTCAAACTTTTTCCTTTTTTTGTTTGTTTTTTTATTGTTTAAATATTTAGATAAATTGTAGATGTTGTGTTGTCGTTGATCGTATGAATAAATTATCGGTTTTTTTTTTCATTTGAAGATATTTTTACTCTTCCTCTCAGGTACTGATAAGAAGAATTTCCCATGTCCCACTCCATCAGCTTGATGGTAATATTTTATCGTTTAGGAAATTCGATTATTATAAGTGTAATTAATCTATTCCGTATTATGTTTCTAGCATTCTAAAACAGATGCAGCCCTATTTCTCCTCCATCGTTTGAAAGACAATTTCCTAAATATTGAGGAAAGCTAATAGAATTTAATCATACGATATGCTCTATATGAGCGTTTCAAGCGATAATTGAAATGTTATCAACGAATAGTTTTATAAAGAGATCGTTTTACTGAGAGTTAGGTATACACGATCATCATCACGTAAGCCTAAACTGGTAAGCACTATATTTCTACTCGCAGAATGTGATAACTAGGTACGCATCATGCATATGATCAGTGATCAATATTCATTACCCATTTATCTCGACCGTTATCGATTCAAATTTTCAAAATCATTCGCTGTTAGCCATTTGATATACTAGATAACTAAGCCGGAAATAGAAATTTAATTTTAGTCAGATTCAAATTATAAAAAGGTACGTTAAAATGAAGTTTCAAGTTGTGTTCGGTAGTTTTTCAATCATTTTTAAATATGAAAAAAGGCATAAAGAATTTGATCGACGATTGCTCGCCTACATGGGCCCCTAAGCCCAAACCTTCCAAATCGTACGAAAAAACAGACTATGGAATGTTACTGATGAACGTCGAGAATCCTGAAATTCTCAATTTAAAGAAACATTTGGTAAGATCAAACTTATCCGAGGACATGTTTATCCAAATGGCCAACAACCTGATACAAATGGGAAGTGATCAAGCACACAGAAGAATGACCTATAGAGAAAAAGATGAAGTCTACTCCGGCCTGAAAGAAAGTTACTCGGCATTTCAACTTCAAGACGGGATAAATTTTATGAATGAAGATTCGGACAAGGGGATTGAAACTAAAGTAAATGCTACTACTCGAGGTATGTATATCAACGAATGAATATACTTATGTTGTTAAATACATTCTTATACACTTAGATCCTATCTAAGTACTTATTTTTCACATTTCTCAGCTAAGCGCCAACTATACAATATGATGATAATACCAAAGTTAACAGCTTCGATAAAGAAGGAAGTGCGGTGGAAAAAGTAATTAGCATTATTTTGTACTTACATGTATTCATCTGTTATTATTGATCTGTCATTGGGAATATGACTTTTTCAATCTCAGAAATTGAAAGTATTTGCCAAGCGTCATAACGTGGGAAACAATGATGTAGACATAAATCCAACCGCAATGCAGTGATCTCTTCGGGAACTTATGAGTTGTTCAAGGATTTCGAAGGAGCATTTTTCTTTCGGAGCAGAAAAGTAAATAGTGTGCGGATTTGATATGAAATATGGCCCATTCATGAGAAAAACTATCGGTGACGTGTATATATATATTTCAGGGTAAAGTTCCATTCTGCGATGGCATAGGAGACGACATAGAAATAACTGAGCCTAGTGATTCGCGGATCAGTATTGGTGCTGATAGAGACTGGTACATTAAAATCAATGCAACACAAAAAGAAATTTATCAAAACATCAATGACGTAATTGTCAGTAGCACATCAAATTATTATCTAGCAAAATCATCGTTTTTGCTTCAACATTGGATAATATTATGTATTGCAGAATGAACCTAATTTAACTCATTTGCGAATTCTTCCCAAAACATTCAGCAGTCCAAACCCTCTTACCAGTGCAATCAAACACCCTATCCCATACGGCTGCTGAAGATCCGGCAATTTCGGAGCCCGAGCCCGAATCAGAAGTTTATTACGGATTTACGAACTTTGAAGTTCTGTTAAAAACATATCAACATTATGTACGTATATTTAAAATATCCTACGCAGCAACTTTTTTTGGGATATAGAAATTAATGAAATATGTACTTATCTAAATTTTTACTTCAGAAATCCACAAAGAAACCTACAGAAGGAAAAGGTACCTTAATTACCCCCATTTGAAAGTACAGAAATAAAAAAGATGGTAGATTTCACCTGATGACCTTCTGCAATTTTTTAATTAAAATACTTAGATATATCGAATATATCTTTAAGTTATTTTAATTGATTTTTAGCAATACCTTATTGAACTATATATATATATTTTTCAAATCAATACTCATCAATAAAATTTGAACATTCTTAAAAAGTGGTAAGCCTTAAGTAATTTTAAATTTTATCTAGCATATTTTCTCTTCCTGATTCAACAGAAAAGGTGGTTTGTGAAGTTCTAGCAACATAAGTAATCAATTTTTTTTGACTATTTACATTGTTTTCAATTTTTTTTCAAAAATTGTCCCAAATCATCCTTTTTGCGGCTCGTGTTGATAGTGGATCTCGAATTGTGAGGAAAGTTATACAGTTTGTCCCAGTTAAGAGTGACCACCTTTCAACTGGTAAGTAGACAACCCATCCTGGGGTTAGGTAGATATATTTGCCTACACTTGGAATTGAAGGGGCAAAGTTATGCTCATTAGATTTTTTTTTGAAATCTTGTTCATTATTTTTGATTTGTTATAAAATTTTTACTACGGTAGGTAGAGGGTTGCGGTTTGCACCATTCGAAGGAGCACTCATTCTAGTTTTTTTTCAAGTAAACCCATTTTGAGAACTTACAACCTCCTCTGAGATGAGCTAGGGGCCTACAAATCATGTCTGGACTTGTTTTAAGTTGATATCCATCAAATATTGTAACTTCAGCAAAATTGAAAAACCTAAATTTTTTTTGCTCTTCTTCAAGAATTCCACTAAAAATGATTCACTAAAATAAGTCTTTTTCACTAAACATGGTCCACTAAAAATATGCCATTCTCACTTAAAAAATTGGCCATTTTCACTAAAAATGGAGCTTTTCTACTGACTATTTTTACTAAAAATTCATCTTTTCCACTGAAATTGACATTTTTCACTAAAATTGACCATTTTTAAAACTAAAGTTGACATTTTTCACTAAAACGGACATTTTCCCCTAAAATAGACATTGTTCACTAAAACGAACATTTTTCACTAAAACAGACATTTTCTTTTAAAAAATGTCCATTTTTTACGATACATGGACAATTTTCACTAATCGTGGATTTTTTCACTAAATTATGTTTTTCACAAAAAAAAAGGATCACCAGAAATAGGCCATTCTCACTCGGCAATTTTTACTAAAAATGGAGCTTTTCTACTAAAATCTGACTGTTTTCACTAAAAATTCATCTTTTCCACTAAAATCAACATTTTCCACTAAAATTCACATTTTTCACTAAAATTTACATTTTATTTACTAAAACTGACATTTTTTTACTAAAAATTCATCTTTTTTACTAAAATTGACATTTTTTACTAAAATCGACCATTTTTCCCTAAAATAGACATTGTTTACTAAAACGGACATTTTCCCCTAAAATAGACATTGTTTACTAAAACGGACATTTTCCCCTAAAATAGACATTGTTCACTAAAACGAACATTTTTCACTAAAACAAACATTTTCTTTTTAAAAATGCCCATTTTTCACTAAACATGGACAATTTTCACTAATCGTGGATTTTTTCACTAAATTAGGTTTTTCACAAAAAAAAAGATCACCAAAAATAGGCCATTCTCACTCGGCAATTTTTACTAAAAATGGAGCTTTTCTACTAAAATCTGACTGTTTTCACTAAAAATTCATCTTTTCCACTAAAATCGACATTTTCCACTAAAATTCACATTTTCCACTAAAATTTACATTTTTTTACTAAAATTGATATTTTTTACTAAAATTGACATTTTTCACTAAAATCGACCATTTTTAAAACTAAAGTTGACATTTTTCACTAAAACGAACATTTTTCCCTAAAATACACATTGTTCATTAAAACGAACATTTTTCACTAAAACAGAGATTTTCTAAAACAAAATGGTAATTTTTCACTAAAATGGGCATTATTCACTAAAATGTCCATTTTTCACTAAACATGAACATTTTTTACTAAAACAGACATTTTCTTTTAAAAAAAATGTCCATTTTTCACTAAACATGGACAATTTTCACTAATTGTGGATTTTTTCACTAAATTAGGTTTCCCACAAAAAAAAAAAGATCACCAAAAATAGGCCATTCTCACTTGGAAAATCGGCAATTTTCACTAAAAATGGAGCTTTCCCGCTAAAATCTGACTACTTTCACTAAAAATTGATCTTTATTACTAAAAATGGTCAATTTCACTAAAAGTGTTTTTTTTTTACTGAAATGGGTTATTTTTACAAAAAGAAATTTTCACTAAGAATGACTTATTTTCACTAAAATTGAGCTCCGTTCCGTTTCGTAAAAAAAATATCAACAGCGTTCCGTTTCTTCAAACATTCATCACCCATTAAAATGATGAAATTTCAGCTTTTGAATGTTTTTTTTTTTTTTTTAAAGGAAAAAACATTCAATTGGTACATATGATTTTTTTACATTACTAACATTGACTGCAAAAATCTCGAAAACCAAGTCCCCTAGAAAAAAATGTTTAGCTCTTAAGAGAAAGAGAATTTTAAGCTGTACAATTTTTATCCCTTGCATTTTTTTCGTACCACCCTTAGTTTTTAAAGAAACCCCATGTTTATGAGAAATTTACAAAGTCGATGTTATTTTTTATTATTTTTTGTTCTTCTTTTTCAAAATCATCGACTGGGTGCGTTTCTCATGGATTTTTTGGCCAAAGTAAGGACGCTACGAAAAAAATGCAAGGAATAAAAATTGTAGAACTTAAAAATTTGTTTCTTCTGTATTCTAAAAAAAAATGTTCTAGTGGGCTTAGTTTTTGAGATTTTTGCAATCAAAATTGGTAATGCAAAACAATCATATATATCTAATTTTGAACTTTGACTGTAAAAATCTAAAAAACTAAGCTCTCTAAAAAAACCTCAATAATTCTTAGGAGAAAGAAAATTTCACACTTTACAACTTTCATTTAGCAAAATTGAGAAATTTTAATTTTTTTTGCTCTTCTTCACGAATTGAGCACTTTTTAATTTGAAAAATTTTATACAAGCCATGACATTCAAGTGCTGCGTAAAAACATCCATATTTTTAAAAAGTACTGGCTTTCTTATTTTCATAAATATGTTTAATCGCCTGAAATGGTCAAAAGATTGTGCCCAAAAAGATGTTCAAAATATCAGAATTTCTTTCATTGCCATTTTCCAATTTTTTTTTAAATATAACATTATTACTCCGGATGTGCAATATTTCTCACGTTTGGTACATGTCTTATAATATAAAAAACAAAACACTACAAAAAACAACTCTTTTTCAATTTTTTTGCTATTTATAATTATTTTTAAATTTTCAAACTTTTTCCTTTTTTGTTAATTTTTTTATTGTTTAAATATTTAGATAAATTGTAAATGTTGTGTTGTCGTTGATCGTATAAATAAATTATCGTTTTTTTTTTCATTTATAGGTAATTTTACTCTTCCCCTCAGGTACTGATAAGAAGCATTTCCCATGCCCCACTCCCATCAGCTTGATGATAATATTTTATAGTTAAGTAGTTCGATTATTATAAGTGTAATTAATCTATTCCGTATTATGTTTCTAGCATTCTAAATCAGACGCAAAAATGTAGAATATTATCGCGGTTCATTGTTCCAATCCAAAGTAAAAGTTTAAGTATCAGTGATGATTCAACCAGTATTCGAGCCAGCTTTTCTTGTTTCAACTGGCGGACTAATCCGGGCACATGCGCAGTTCTTTCATATCGTTTTAGATTGTCAGTCGTCGTTGTGTTTACTTCGGAACACATGTGTATTCTTTCGAACGTGTTTTTAATACTTCATGCAAATAAGTGAATTACCAGCGAATTGCATTTTTTTTGTTCTAGTGATTTAATAAGTACGCAAAAAACTTTGTTATCGGGTTCCCTTCTTTTGTTCGGTTCGGTGTAAAGTTTCAGTGTTGTGTGGATATGATTGTGTGATTTTCGGGATACCTATCTATCGATTTGGCATTTAGCTCAAGGTACGTTTAATCGAGCAAACGAATTTATTATTGAATGATTAGGTACCTAACCGTAAAAATGCATATTTTAGTATAATTTACGAATAGATAATTTCATACGAAGCTTTTATTACCTATTCGAACACAACAGTTGTATATAGTTTTGGTGATAAGGACGCCGGAGAATGACGGTGTGCTTCGTGTGTGAGGTTCACTGTTCAGTGCCGAAAAAATACCCCACTTGAAGTGAATATATCAAGGTGTTGGGTATTTAAAGTTCATTGTATGAGTTCGGCTAAAGAAACCCAAAATATGGTTATCGGAATCGTGATTCTGAACAAATCGTATCGTTTGTTTACAATTAATTTCTATTTCATCGAATCTGCATATGTACATCTACTTATGGTGCCGACGATGACGTACGTATTCGACTTGTTTATAAATTATTATAATACCCGAAGACCGAAGGTCTAAATGAAAATATAGCTGTGATGTTTTCTGCCAAAACCTTGAACGAGTATTATTCATAGCATCAATAGCAAGTTCCAGTGGACTTGTTTGATATGCTGGTCATCGCTGGTTGCTGTACATGTCGAATATATCGTACTTACATACGTTTCTGTGTAATATCGTATACGTTTGACATCGAATACTCCTCTCCTCCAATACCCATTTACTTTCATTTGTATTCGCTGTGATTGCGGATTAGTGTTTATACAGGGAGGTGCATAAATCAGTTACCCCTCGTCTGGATTCCATTTTGAATAGATTTTCTAGCCAAATTATGGGTCATACGAAAAAAATGCTAAGAATGAAAGTTGTAAAGTGTGGAATTTTCTTTCTCTTAAGAATTATTGGGCTTTTTTTAGAGAGCTCGGTTTTTGAGATTTTTGCAGTCAAAGTTCAAAATTAGGTACATATGATTTTTGTACATTATCAAATTTGATTATAGTAATCTAGAAAACCAAGCCCCTTAAAAAAAAGTAATAGCTTTTAGGAGAAAGAAAATTTCAAGCTCTACAATTTTTATCAATTGAATTTTCGTAGCACCCTTATTTTGGCCAAAAAATTCATGAGAATCGCTCAAAGTCGATGGTTTTGAAAAAGAAGGGGGAAAAATAACATCGATTTTGTAAATTTCTCATAATCATTGATTTTCTGGAAAAACTAAAAGTGCTTCGAAAAAAATGCAAGGAATAAAAATTATAGAACTTGAAATTTCCTTTCTCCCATGCGTTAACTTTGGGGGTCTTAGTTTTCGAGATTTTTGCAGTCAATGTTGGTAATGCAAAAAAATCACGTGCGTATACTTATTGAATGTGTTTTTTTTAGCAAACATTCAAAAGCTGAAATTTTATAATTTTAGTGGGTGATGAATATTTGACGAAACAGAACGCTGTTGAGATTTTTTTACGAAAAGAACGGAGCTCAGTTTTAGTGAAAATAACCCATTCTTAGTAAAAAAGGCATATTTTTAGTAAAAAATGTCCATTTTATTAAAAAATACTCATTTTAGTACAAAATGCCCATTTTAGTGAAAAAGTGTCAATTTTAGTGAAATATGTCCATTTTAGTGAACTATTTTCTTTGTGAAAACCCCTATTTCAGTGAAAAAATCCTATTTTTAGTGAAAAATGCCCGTTTTAGTAAAAAATACTCATTTTAGTAAAAAAAATGTTCATTTAAGTGAAAAAATGACCATTTTAGTGAAAAATGTCAATTTTAGTGAAATATGTCAATTTTAGTGAACCATTTTTGGTGAAAAAAAAACAATTTTAGTAAAAAAGACCTATTTTTAGTGAGAAATGTCCATTTTAGTGAAAAATACTCATTTTAGTAGAAAAAATGTTCATTCAAGTAAAAAAATGACCATTTTAGTGAAAAGTGTCAATTTTAGTGAATTATGTCAATTTTAGTGAACCACTTTTGTGAAAACCCCTATTTCAGTGAAAAAATCCGATTTTTAGTAAAAAATGCCCATTTTAGTAAAAAATACTCATTTTAGTAAAAAAATGTTCATTTAAGTGAAAAAATGTCAATTTTAGTGAAATATGTCAATTTTAGTGAACCATTTTTGGTAAAAAAAAACAATTTTAGTGAAAAAATCTATTTTAGTGAAAAATACCTATTTTTAGTGAGAGATGCCCATTTTAGTGAAAAATACTCATTTTAGTGAAAAGCCTGACATAAATGGACAATAAAACTCAGCATTATCTGTAAAAATTTTCCAAGTTCAAAAAGTCAGTTGAAATCTGAAAATTTTCCAAGTCCAAAAAAGTCTGACATTCGTGGACAAAAAATTTGGACAGAATATTTGGACAAAAAATTTGGACAGAATATTTGGACAAAAAATTTGGA
>FIZU01049377.1:0-19120 GCA_900064475.1 Pseudococcus longispinus
ATAGAACCTTTTTTGTTGCAAATTTTATATACTTCAATTTTAGTTATGTCCATTTTTTCATTTTCACACATATTTACAGAGCTATGGACAAAAAACCGCGAAGAGGCCTCTTTGGATCCACAATTGTGGGACTTCCCGGGTAATGAGGTTCGGGGACTTTTTAGTGGTCAATCAGGACGTCGAAATGAACATTTTAAAACAAAAAAATTTTTGATAATTCAAAATGCAATTTGCACCATTTTTTTGGTCTTATTTTACTGGACTAAAGGGGCTACATAACATTCAAAGTAGGAAAAAAGAGTTTGAATTCACTTCAAATGTTATGTAGCCTTTCATTCTTGATGTTAGGTCAAAAATCATAACAAACCTCATTCAAATTTTAAAGTTTTTTTTTTTTTTTAAATTTCAACATGCATTCGTATCCCCTTCAATTTGGAAGTTGGACACAAAATTATTAAAAGGGAATTTGCTCACCATCTTTTGATCTACTTCTCACTCCCATGATTTACAATTGGTTTCAATTCAATTTTCTTCAAGAAGACATATTCAGCCTTTTTTCTTTATGGTACCTGGTTGTTTGAAAATTTCGAGTATTATGTACCCTCTTTCACCAGACACCCTGTATACCATATGATGCCTTGTCAATGCTATTCTCAGCTACCAAAACGTCTCAATATCTCCAAAAAAAATCACATTTATCCCTAATCACGACTTTATTTGTCGACAAAAACGATTCATCACCGCTTCCCGTTCGACTAGTCATACGACTATGTAGATCTTTAATAACGCCTTCGCATTTATAACCCTGCCACGAAGCTCCTGGCGCAGAAGTGTCGCACCGACGACACAACGTCTACGCCATATGGTTCGTAGAAGCTAGGTCGTTACGTATGTAATTCACACATCGTCGTATACGTATATTACATAAATGTGATTTTCATCTCGGCGCGAAAAAAAAAAGGCAGAAAGAAAAAAAAACACATATGTACGCAATTGTCACCATGTACATGTTTTCGATTGCTGGCATGGCATGGCGCATTCTACGTAGCATGTACACGTCTCTAGGTGTATATGCTACCGGTATGGCAGCATTACTGCCTCCATGTTCGTCAATCGACCGGCTGAGTTGATGTAGCGTTTGCCTGATGTGAAGGTGGTGAGCGAGGCGTTTTGGGAAAGTGCAAAAACCTGTTACGAATTCGTAATAAAATAGGCAAAAAGTATACGTCGTGAGACAAATACGCGACTATGGTATGATGGTGCGACGACTACTACTCGTACAACGACGACGACGAAATATCGATTCGAATTAAATACACGCGTATTTACTTCGGCAACATGATAAGAGCATAAAACAAATATTTAAATGAAAAATATATAGGATAGGCATAGCATAGGCAGGCGTACATGGCACACACGAGTTTGAATTTTACGTCTGTGTATAGTCTCCGGGTCGGTATAACGTTATATGGCGGGTCACCTCCGCTACTCGTACCATTCGACTGTTTCTGCCTCTCTGTCTGTCTTCCATTTCGTACTACGTGATAATAAAAGAGACCCGACGAGGTTTTTTTCTCCTACGGATTCGGTCAAATTGGTCGTATAATATTCGGCGGTATTTTGCCATACGTTGGACATCGACCGGTTTACCGAGCGAACGTGTGAGGGCAAAGGCCGGCCCGATGGGCCGCTCGTTAAGATATATCGGAGTTTTAATTAACCATTTTAAACAATATCGCGGAGCGAAAAAGCAAACAGTGGATTTTTGTTGCTTTGGCCCAAGCCGGCCACGTTCTTCGGCAAGGAAAAAACTTCGACCGAGTTGCGAGCACATGGAAGGGTGGTAGGAGATGAGCCAGAGGAGAAGGGTAGAGCACAGAGTTGTAATATACCTACGGTATATCAGATTAGAGCTTGTACATCGTTAATGATTCAGAATTCTAATTTTCGCCGGTAACTGTGCGACTGCAGGGGTGTGGGCGAGACGAGCTACACAATGCTGGAGAAATACTGTTGCCGTTGATCGCGTGAAATTTTAATGCCTTTAAGAAGTTTTCAAATTGGAGGCGCGTACGCGATACGCTTTATAGTCTGCACTGCCTTATATGCTCGGCGAGAAGAAGGCGCAACGAGAGAGAGAGAGCACAGAGTATAAGAAAGAGAACCCCGGAGTATATATTTATATGTATACGTAAGTATAAAGACGCCAACACTACAACACTCGGTATACGAATATAATGAATACTTGTAACCGAGTTTTGTAGCTTAACTCTATAATATTTCGCGTTGCGGTACCGTATCGTCTCGTAATCATCATCGCCATCCTCATCCTTTCGTCTTTTCAACAAAAGCAAAAGCGCCAAAGAAAGATTGCGCGCACACCCCTGCTCCCTTCCCGAGGTGGAAAACCTGCGAGGTAAACGTACCGGTCGGTACCGGTATATAAGGCGGAATACCTACATTATAGAGTATACGAAACGAATACGAACGATGTGGTCAGATTTTCCAAACGTATTCTACTGCGAGATTTCTTGACGTTTTATTAAGCCGCGCGACCGCACCTTTGCCAGCTCTCACCTCTCCGGCCATCTTTACCCGGTGTATACAAAGTTAACCTTATTATCGGGGATGAATCGGCCTTCGGCTTTGTGTACGCTATGCCTTCTCTAGATGAAAGGTCTCGTCATTTTTGATACGCACGTTTTCTCCGGCCGCCGCCTGGCCTGGGTGGGTACTCGTATTCGGTGTCTTACGTAGGTAATATTGCAGCGAAGCTTTATAGTCGACTTGTGCGGTTCGTGTTTTTGGCGGCGAAATGCTCATGTTTTACATGTGGCATGTGGGATGTGGCGAGTACCCCCGAAACGGCGTGGTACACGGAGGTTTACACCGGATTTCAAATTTAATGAGGTGAAGTTTGCATACACCTTGTTGAAGAATGAATTTTAAATATGCCGTATATTTTGTAAACAGGGGAAATGGATGTGAAATGGGTTGCGTTTTTGGGTTGTTGGAATTCAATATTTGAGGAAATGTAATTCTTTTTTTGAAACAAAACTTTTATGAAGATTGGATAATTGAAAGGATTCAGGAGAGTTGTGATATTGAACAAGTCATAAAATCAAGAATTTCTGTACAAAAGTGACCTTATTCTAGGAATAATGGGAACTGAATCTCTTTGTATTTGACCCATCAACAGTTGGTAAATTAAAACAAGTGTTGGAATTGACTTTCATATCAAAATTGATTCGATTCACACTCACGTTAGAAATTGACTCAATTCATATCTTTGTTGAAAAATGGCATATGTGTCAAAACTGATCGACTTGAGGCATGTGTTGGAATTCACACTTTTGATATTCGTGTCAAAATTGACTTTCTTGTGTACAATGTACGTGTTGAAATTGACACTTTAACATTCATGTCACAAGTGGCACATTTGTGCATGTCAAAATCAAGTATCAACACTTTTGACATTTGTGTTGAAATTTGACATGTATCACACAATGTCAAAAATTTGCATGTTTAGCGACCATTGACAGCTATGTCCGAATTTACATTTTTGATATTGTGTCAAAATGGGCATCTGCGGAGTCATGGGGAGGCAGAAAGTAGGGCGCGGCCAATCTCCAATAGTCTCGGAAAATTTGACGACCGTCTGATGAATGAGGCAAAATTATGAGAATTTTGCAAAGTCGTGGGAGATTTCAAATTCCAAGTTTGATAAAATTGCGGAAAATTATTTATGTCAAAATTGGCATTTTACATTGCTACAAAATTGACGTATTCAACATTCGCGCCAAAATTGACGTTTTCCGCATTTGTATTAAAATTGACACACTTGACATTTGTGTCAACATTGTCATATTTGACATTTGTGTCAAAATTGACTCATCTTACATTTGTGTCAAAATTGTCACATTTGACATTTGTGTCAAAATTGACTCATCTTTTGTTTGTGTCAAAAATGACATATTTGAAATTTGTATTAAAATTGACATATTTGACATTTGTGTCAAAATTGACATATTTGAATCAAAATTGTCATATTTGAAATTTGTGTCCGTATTTCAATTTTGTGTCAAAATTGACATATTTGACAATTGTGTCAAAATTGACATACTTCACAATTGTGTCAAAATTGACATACCTGACAATTATGTCAAAATTGACGTATTTGCGTTTGTGTAAAAATTGACGTATTTGACATTTGTGTCAAAATTGGTATATTTGGCGTTTGTGTCAAAATTTACGTATTTGACATTTGTATTGAAATTGGCATATTTGACATTTGTGTCAAAATTGTCACATTTGACATTTGTGTCAAAATTTACGTATTTGACATTTGTATTGAAATTGACATATTTGACATTTGTGTCAAATTTGTCATATTTGACATTTGTATCAAAATTACCTTATTTGACATTTGTGTCCGTATTTTATGTTTGTGTCAAAATTGACTTATTTGACAATTGTGTTAAAATTTACGTATTTGACATTTGTGTCAAAATTGACGCATTTGACATTTGTGTCAAAATTGACNGCATTTGACATTTGTGTCAAAATTGACGCATTTGACATTTGTGTCAAAATTGACATTTTTGACGTTTGTGTCAAAACTGACATACTTGACAATTTTTCCAAATTGATGTATTTGGCATTTGTATTAAAATGGGCGTATTTGACATTTGTATCAAAATTGTCATATTTGACATTTGTGTCCATATTTTATGTTTGTGTCAAAATTGACTTATTTGACAATTGTGTTAAAATTTACGTATTTGACATTTGTGTCAAAATTGACGCATTTGACATTTGTGTCAAAATTGACATTTTTGACGTTTGTGTCAAAACTGACATACTTGACAATTTTTCCAAATTGATGTATTTTGCATTTGTATTAAAATGGGCGTATTTGACATTTGTGTCAAAATTAACACATTTGACTGAAAAAACAATGCATTTAACATTCATGTTAAAATTGGTACAATTGACATTTGTGTCAAAGTTGACACATCTCATAGCTGATACGCATGTCAAAATTGACTGCTTTGACATCTATGTTGACAATTTACATTTGGCATGATATTTAAAAAGTGACACTTGTTAAATATTTTGTTATTGACAAGCTTGACATCTATATCAAGAATTCAAGCATGTGACATTCACATCAAAATTGACATTATCCAAGATTTATATCAAAAGTGACATTTTTTAAATTGATGTCAAAATCGACCCCTTTAACATTTTACCAAAATCAACATAACATTTAGCATCTAGATAAGTGAAAATTGACATAGTCGACAATTATAATAAAATCAATACATTTTACATCAATGTCGAAATAGACACCTCGCCAAACTGACATTCGTGCCAAAATTGACTATTTTGACATCGTTGACAATTTTCATATTTAACCCCCTACATCAAATCCATCACCTTTGACAGATGTTTGTTATTGACAAATTCGGCGGTGAAGTCAAAAATTCAAGCATTTGACATTCTCATCAAAACTGCAATTATGGCAAATATGCCTCATTTAATATTAATGTCAAAAGTGATGAATTTGACGTTCATGTCAGAACTGACAATTTTGCCATTATTGTCAAAATTGACACATTTGGCAATGTTAAATAACTTTGTTTGACCCATATTTCATAATAAAAATACCCATATAGTTTAAATGATGAAATTGACATATAATGCAAATATTTCCACGCGTATTTCAAAATACTCATATTCTAAGCCAATACGAAAATTGATGGATTTGACCCGTGGGGCAATGAAAGTGAGAAATACGTATATTTTTTGGTAATTTCGGAATATTTTAATACCCGAGAGCATTCAGCCATTCGCAAACGATCAAGTCACGAATGGTACACAACATTTGAAAAATTGCTCGCCTATTTTGAAACGAATCGCGAATGTTATTCGAAAAATGCACGAAAAAGTGAAATTACAATGTTAAACAGTTTGAAACAAAGTTGAGTTTTTTTTTTTAGCTGCGTTAATTCACTGAAACAGTATGTGCGAAGGTATCCTTGAGCACAATGTGTGTAAATTGAAATTCCTCGTCAAAACAACCCACGTAACTCGGGTCGATTAATTGTACTTGTGTATCTGGTCCAATGATAATGCTTCATACGAAGATGAATCTAATCGGATGATTGTTTTTAATTATGTTCGCAGATTGTAGGCAATACCGATATACATAAAAAGATGGTCGTCGATGTGTGAAAGCAGCGGAGCTCAACAGAGGTTACCCCGACGTTCGAATGCGATGTATTCGACGACAACGTTCGAGAATTTTAATTTCTTTTTTTTTTAATTTTTTTCTTTCATTTTGGTTTTTTCGTTTTTAAAAGAAAAAGAATTTTTTCAAGTTTTCTACGCACTAGCTGGATCTCCGAAAATGCTCTTTCCGTCTTGTATGTAACGTATACAATATCTTTTCTCTTATATTTCTTTTTATTTTTGATTTCTTATACTATGGTACTTTTGGTAATTAACGGTGCGGCGGCTGCAGCTGCGGCTGCTGCGGCTCGGCGTAAAGAGCGTACGCTGGTCGGCGTGACGCTGGCGTGGCGACTACCGAGAGTCATAATATAAACATAATAAATTCAGCATTTAACCAACCTATTCTCCTCCCCCTTTAAGTCAACGTGTATATCTACTTTGTGAATGGAAGCATGCGCTTGAGCCTATTTCACTATTTCGGGCGAGTATAATTTTTTAAATTATTCGAAGCCTTCTTATATGCGAAATGTATTTGTCTAACGACGCGTGTATATAAAGCCCCAGGATGGTAATTTGTTTCTTTCTCCTGTTTTTTTTTTCTCTTTCTATTTTTCTGTGTCCTGAAAAATTCGCGGCTCAAAGGAATTACTATATACTATTGTACTTGTAATACTACGATAGCGTGTAACTTTTTTTTCCTCGTTCGAGTTTCAGGATCCACCTTTTTAATCTACACGACCGCGTTCATTGTCGTCGTTGTTAATTTTTGCGACCGCGTCGCGTCGTCGGGTTACCTTCGTGACACGTCGACGGGGACCGCAACGCGACGCGACGAGGCCCGACGAAAACATAAATTTTCTATTTTTTAATATTTTAAATAATTCATAAGTTTTTTTTTTTGTCTCTTTATTTATTTTTGTTTTGTGATTTTTCTTCCATTTTGCAAAGTATATAAAAACGAAAAAAAAAAAAAAATTGCGCGCTTAAATAACGTTGCAAAGCTCAAAATGCGCCTACGACCCGAATGCCTGTGATCGATAAGGATGCTCAAAATATTTACGTTACGCCCTTCCCTCGTCTCGCCCTCGGCAAAGAAAACAAGAGGGAGCCAAGGCGGATTTTTGGCCCAGTCAACGAGATTCGATTCGATTCTATTCGTTTCGACTGTATGCCGCGAAATGGAAAATTTCATTTACAATGTGTTTCAACCGCGGTCTATAAAGTTATGCTTGTTTGTACATTGTACAAGGATGTTGGGTTCTTAGAGAGCAATGTGACCACATGTAACGATGCAGCAACGTTTACCTAAGGTTTTAGATACCGTTTAACGCTCCGTTTGTTATCGAATGGTTTCGGCGAAAATTGTTACCATATGGGTGACTTTACCGCCCATAAATAGGTTGCCCTTTGCGGCTGCTGTGTCGAAAGATTTGCGTGAATTTGGTACCGCGTATCGTTACGTATTTTGCTGCGGTGACGTGTGCGTCTAGCATGGTGAGGGGGGTTGAGGGAGGGTATTCGAATACGCTGTGTACTCGAAAAGGTAATGGAAAATGAACCGGGGTTGAGGGGTAAAGAGAATGAAATTTTTCTCGTCGGTCGAATTACAAAGGGTGTTTGAAATTTAATTATAAGCCGAAAATTTTCGGCTGCAAATTTCTGTTTATTGAAGTACTGAGTGCACAGTTTATTCGAAGGTCTCGAAATGAAATAATTTCGGGTTTGGAGAATATCACGTTTCATCAACGTGATTCTGATTTTACAATTGTGGACTAAGATTCGATGGAGAAATGTTGAAAATTTTATATCGTATTTTTGAAAATTCACGATGATTTTAAATGTTGAAGGCAAGTGGGAAATCGTTGATTACTTATCATAATAAATTTTGCACAATTTTTTGATAAATTTCAAGTTAACCACCGTAAATTACCTAATCTAGTGTAATTTACAATATTTTGAAACCTCTTTTATTTTGAAAAAAGATGAATTTTTTGCTGATTTCGTAGATTTACTAGAAATTTTTATGACCCTTTTGGTAATGTTTCTCAACTTTGTAGCAATTTCCCTAAAATTGACTGGTGATTTCCCTGAATGACTAATAATTTCCTAAAATGACTGATGATTTTCCCAACTGACTGGTAATTTCTCTAGATTACAGGTGATTTTCCTAAATGACTGATAATTTCCTTAAATGACCAGTCATTTTCCTAAATGACTAATAATTTTCTTAATTGACTAGATAATTTCCTTGATTGACTAGTCATTTTCCATAATTGGCTAGACGTTTTCATTAATTGACTAGTCATTTTCATTAATTGACTAGTCGTTTTCCTTAAATGACTAGTCAATTTCCTCAATTGACTAGTCAATTTCTTTGATTGACTAGTCATTTTCCTTAATTGACTAGTCATTTTCATTAAATGACTAGTCATTTTCTTAATTGACTAGTCAATTTCCTTAAATGACTAGTGAATTTCCTAAATGACCAGTAATTTCCCTTGGTAGTTACCGGCAATTTCACAAAATGACCGATGATTTTCTTAAATGACTGGTAATTTTCATAAATGACTAATAATTTCCTCAGATTGCTGGTAATTTCCTTAAATGACTGGTAATTTTCCACAAATGCTCGGTCTTTTCTCGTAAATTACAGAAAATTACCCTCAAATCAACAACCATTTCTCACAAATTACTTACTGGTAATTCCCTTCAAATTCTTAGTACATTTTTGTAGAATATTGCAAATTTCTCGTATTCTTGGTCATTTCTTATAAATAACTTATTGGTAATTGACTGTATTTGGTAAATATGTGTAAATCATTGATAATTTAGGTTTCATAAACTATTAGTAATTTTTTGTACCTTTGGAAAAAAAATCATAATGAAGACTTTCATGAAAATTAATTTCAAAGTGGGTTACTTTGGGACTGGTTTTGCTTGAATAATCTTAAAATTGACATCCCACTTACTTCGTAAACAATTCAGTCAAAAATCCTTCTTTCTATCGAAATCCAAATTCCAAACATATGTGTCAGTATCTTCCATCGGTATTGTCAATTACTTACCTTCAAATTCGCGTAAATTTCGCATTTATCAACCAAACCAAAACGTAAAGTTTTTTCCTCTGGAAAAGTAATGCAATAAATGGCGAGACAATAAACGAATAAAATCGATTATCCTAATAGCTTCGACTTGCAAAACAAAACGAAAAAACGGGGTGGAAAAAAATTGAAAAACGAATCTTTTTAGTAAAATATTCAATTTTGCGAGACAAGTTTTTTTTCTGTTCGCTAATTTTATCGCTTTTTTCCTATACGAGTACATCTCCGATTCCTATTTTCGAATAAATAATACTTATCCGACTGAACGCGATTAGGAAAAAGGCGAAAATAAATGAAAGGGGGAAGAGGGAAACACCAGTCAAACTTTAAACTTTCTTACTGTCACTGGCTTATCAAAACTAAAATAAAAGTAAAATACAATGATAGATGAGTCGCAGATTATTCTGGCAAAGTTTTATCGAAAAATAAGAATGAAAAAAAAAATCGCAAGAGGAAAATAAAAATAAAATAATGAAAAATAATTGAAAGAGAAATTGAATTTTACAATAAAATTCGAGCCCTTGGTTTATTTTAAGGCTGCAAAAAATTTATTTTTTCGAGTTTTTTTCCCCCGTTGCAAAACCGATGTTCTTCTAAGACCCCTGCTTGTAATGCTCTTGTGTGGAAAATGGAAAATGTGCGTGAATTCGAGCCATATAACGGATTTAGAGGATCAGACGTTTGAAAAAAAAAAAATGAGACAATGGCTGCAGCGGAGGATTTCTTCGGCTGCGAGTAGAACGGGCACCATTGGACCCTTTAGTATTCCGACAACGATCTGTTATCATTTAAAAATGTACGATAAGCTGGGACGCGACGCCGGCTTGTGTGAGTGTGCTGAATGGGAGATATAAATTTTATTCTTATTTCACCGCTGGTCTTCTCTTTCGCTCATTGATTCGCTGTATGGTCTGCTGGTACGTTTATTCGAGGATAATACGAAAATTCGTATTCTGTTTGGTTTCGAAGCGACGACGACGATGGCGCATCTTAGATTGGGAAAATTTTCCGCGAAATGGCGACTGGGTATTTGGAGGAGGAATGGGTGGCTGAGAGGGGCGCACACGTTCCGCGGAGATAGATATAAAGACGTATACTAAGTAATGAATTTAGTCGAGATGTTTTTCCTGTGTAGATATTTATACGTACGTAAAAACACGCGCTCGCCGATTCGACGGTTAGAATTACGTACGCGACGAGTGGCGAGAAGACTTGACCTCTCGTCCCTCGCCACGTTCGTGGCAGGATGTAGAAACGTGGCGCGAAGGGGCGAACAGGCTAAAACGACGAAGGCGCGAAAAACTCTAGAAAGAGAAAAGATGGTTGAGAAAATGTTTTGAAAAATTACTTACAGTGTTGGAAGCACAGGGCACGGAAGCCGATGAGGTGGAGGAGGGTGCAAGGGTACGACATCGAACCGCCGATAAGTTTTGCACACGCAGAAAAACCAATTGGTCTGTCATCCAAGTAAGAAAAACTTTTCGAGTTTATTTTTGTTAAGAGGGCTATTGCCGTCCCCCCAAACCGCGCCCCCTTCGGCGTCATAATTCGATATACGGCGCGGCGCAGCGGCCTTACGCGAAATCCACGTACTGTATATTTTCACCCGGAGCGGGCAGAAGAGTGCTGGGCCGCTTAGTTTATCGTTTTTATAAAAAGAATGCCGCTTGGTGGATGGACGAGGGGAGTGAGGGAGATCTTAATGCAGTACGTGGCCGCGTTTTAATCCCCTATTGTACGATACGCGGCGCGGCGGCGAATTTTCCATCCAATTTTGATCTTATCTCGGTTGTGGCTGCTGCGCAAAATTTTTTTTAATGAGAAAACCTCGGGTCCGGTGCGCCGCTGGTGGCTGCTAATCCTCCGCTGACTTGTTGATTACGAGTAAGAATTTATACATTTTCTCCGAATGACCGAAATATCAAGGTTTACGCGTTAAATGCATTATACAGGGTGTCCTTGTGTTCGCAGATGCCCCTTCGGTGACGTTTTAGGCAATTTTTCTGGCTTCGGTGTAATCGTGGTTGGTTCAGTTTGAGTTGAAGGGGTAGCAGTTGAGTTGATTGCGTTTTTTCGGTATTTCGAACGTCTCATTAATCGTTTTGAAATTTTAAAACGTTAAAATCTGCCTGAAAATGCGAGTTAGGCAAAATTTACACATGACCGATGTTGTAGCCCTTTTCAAGGTCTATCGAAGTTGTAATAAGCCAATTTTACCTATCTCAAATATTTCAAGAATTATGGAGCTTTGAAAATTACCAAACGCTGTAGCTCCTCTGATAAGACCAAAAAAGATCTAGATCTGAATTCAATTCCTTACGAATTCTTAAATTTTCAAAATTCAACCAAAAAATATTTAAATCGATCAAATTATGAGACTTAATATCTTTCTCAACTCCTTCAATTTTCTCGCCACGCAACTCACAAACATTTCTAAATTCTAGAGTAGGCAACCGTATCAACTCAGCAGCTATTATACCCCTGAAATTCGCATATTAGGCAGATTCACTCACTCAGGCGTCGAATAAGTTGCCTATATCGCCGATCAAAAGCGTCTATCGCGTATTAGGACACCCTGTATAATATGTAAACGGTCGCAGTTCGTTACTTGTGGGTCACGTTGACGTCGAAGTAGCATTTCGCTAATGACCCGCGAAAATACTTCCATTTTTGAAATTTCCAACTAGATTTACGGCGTTGGTCGACGAAAGCTGGCAGGGGATGAGGAATTTTCACGCTCGTGTAGTTTGATCGTGGTCGAAGGTTGCTCGGATGCGTTAAGACAATCTCTCACTTTCGTATTTCGTATTCGTTGTGTAGCTTTAAAGTGTCATTGTAAATGGACTACGAAGAGAAAATCACATAATACAGAGCAACGTACGCTCAGAAAGGCGAAATGTAATGGAAACGAAGCAAGGTAAATTGAGTATTGGGTAATTTGGTATCGGGGTTTCGAAAGGACGACGAGGACGACGCCAAGGGTATGCCCTTTCGGGAGGAGGCGAGGTGTCGAAATCGTCGTCAGATAATCAAATCGAGTAAGAAAATTTGCTCATACGTACGAATATCTCTCGTTGACTGGAAATTCGCCTTGTTGACTGTTTAATCGAGTTGAGAATTTTCAAAGATAACAAAATACCATAATGTAAACACACGTACGTTCGTACCTACGTTTATTTTCTCTGGCAGAACACTAAGTAAAGTACAAACGCAGCAGCACCTGTACCAAGTAATACGGTGGTGGAGATGGTCTTGGAAACGGTGTCGTTTTTTCGGTAGGGTGCGGGGTAAAAGCACAGCAAAGACATATTTTCAGGTTACGGTTGCATTCGATAGGAAAGGGGTACTTAAAATGCGATATTTTTCGAATTTTTTGTTTTTTCAAATTATTTTATCGTCCTAGTCTTATTTTCGTTTTTTTTTTTCGTTTTCTTTTTTCGATTTAATCGTATATGGCTTGTTTATTTTAAAGAAATTTTTCATTACAATTTAATGGAGAAATTTTTAGTGATTTTTTTTCTCGCGTAGTCGTATACATTTTAAAAGAGAGGAAAAAATAAAAAAAAAATTAGAATTCGGGCAGTCGATTGGTTGAATTTGAAAATTAAAAAAAAGAGACCATGTTTTAACGAAATGTAGAAAAATTTTACGTATTTATTAAGGTAGTTGAATTTTTTTATCACATTGAAAATTTTCTTGTTTTTTCTTCTTAAAAACTTTCTTTGTTAATTTATTGTAATTTTGTTTTGTAAATTTCTATCATCTTTACGTTGTGTACATACCTATACATATATACATATTATAAATATATTTACTTTTATCTTTTTACAGAATCTTCAGTTTTTCATTTTTGTAACTTGATTTCGTTCTTTTTCTCTCTCTCTTCTTTCTTTCTTTCTCTCTCTCTCTCTTATTTATCGCGTATTATTTTCTATATTTTTTTTCTTTTTCTCTCTCTATTTACTTTTCCCTTTTCTTTTATTCACTCGAATTAGCTTCGATGATTTTTTTTTTTCGGTTTTACCTTTTGTCTTTGTTCTTGAGGAAAAAAAAATTTTAAAAAGTGTTCTTAAGCTCGTTAGTGTTTACTTTTATTGGCACTTGTATTATTATTTTGTAATACTATTGTTACCACTTGTAATACATATCTTTACTTATATTGGTTATTACTTGGATTTATAACCGGTTTATTATTCGCTTCTGTTAAGAATAGAATGGTAGTTTCGACGATGCTCGATGGCATTATATTCTTTAGCGAATAATTCCCGCCTTAGTAACCAATTTTTGTTTTCAGTTTTGAGGTTCCCCATAATATCGAAAAGGGTCTAGGAGGTAAAGGGGGTTTTATTTTGTTGCGTTTTCGGAAGATGTAGTATTTGGGCGGTCGTTTTTCAATGGTTTAGGGATATTGAAACCGGTTTACTGGGAGGGATTGATTGGTTTGAGGGCTGGTTTCCGTATAGGTTTACAAGAACTTTATCGTCACTGGATTGGTGACTTTGAACAGATTCTTGTAATTGGTTTGAACCGGTTTTAGTGTATCAGAAACTGGTTTCAATGAGTTTGAAAGTCGAAAGATTGGTTTAGTTGATTCTAAACTGGTTTCTAGTTTTAAAAAGATAAGGAATGGATTCAACAGCGTGACTAGAATTGGTTACGAACCGGTTCAAACTGGTTTTATGTGATAGAAAAAACTATCAGTGTTGTTAATTTCAAAATATGTGGTAAGTTTATGCTGTAAATGGTTCGAATTTTGAACTTTCTGGTTTATTTAAATTGAGCAAAAATGAAAACCGGTTTAAATCAGGTAATCGTTGTTGAGTTGTATTAATCTCGCATTCAAAGCTTCGGCCAAATCGATCAATTTGATTCTTATTCGATCGAATAATTATTGAAAATACGTGAACCGGTTCTTTTTCATTAATTTCTGGGAAACTGGTTCTAAAGCACATGCTTGATTGATATTTTATACTGAAATTGTATTTTTAACTGGATTATATTTTTTAGAGAAATTTATTCGCTAATCTCTTTCACGAACCGGCTCAAAATATAAAATATTCTAATGGAACCAGTTTAGATGAAAGTAAACAATGGCAGAAAGCGTATATCGTAAAATTTCTTGTTTCTTTGGCTCTTTTTTCAAAAAATTACGATGATATACTATTGTCACTTGAAAACTGGTTCGGGGAAAATATTCCATTATATATAATTTTGATGGGTAAAACCGGTTTCTAGACATTTTTCAACCCGAAGACAAATGTTCGAATAGAAACTATAAAGATTATGTAACTGGGAAAACCCGTTATTGTGCATGGTTTTTTGTAGAAACTGATTTAAACTGGTTAGAATCGGTTTAAACTGGTTGAATGTAGATAAAACTGGTTTAAATTGGTTCAAAACAATTTAAACTTCAGAAAAACCTGTTTGTTGCGGTTTAAATTGATCAAAACTGATTGAATCAGGCTAAAATCAGTTTAGACTGGTTGAATGCTATTAAAACCGGTTTAAATTGGTTGAAACTGGTTGGCACGAGTTTAAACCAGTCAAAATCGGTTGAAACCAGTTAGGATATGTTTAAATTGGTTGAATATGAATAAAACCGGTTTAAATGGATTGCAAAACGGTTGTAACTAACAGAAAAACCAGTTGAGACTGGTTTAAACTTGTCAAAACTGGTTGAAAATCGTTAGAATCGGTTTAAACCGGTTTAAATTGGTTGAAACCAATTAAAACTAGTTCAAGTGTTGTTTGCTTTGAACTAACATCATTAAAAGTGAAATTGATGTATTAGAACCGGTTTTTTGTGTTATTTGCGAAACGAAACCAATTCAAATCGTTTACCTTTTTATGTATTCAATTGTTGAGTCAAGTTATATTCGTATCTAAATCTAAGTGAAATTCATTCTAGAACAAATATCAGTCGAAACCGGTTTCGTCTCATATTAAACTGGTTCAATCCACTCGACGGAACCTGTTAAGTTGAAAATAGGAAAGTTTGAGAACACGCGATAATTGACTAGGGGAAAACAATCTACTTGGCGTTTTTTTTTGATACCGGTTTCTTCAGGTGCCATTAATTTCTCTGTGATCCATTAACCAGACACGATTACACAAAACACAGCTTTCGCTAGGCTCCCCCCTTTTTTTTTCGAAAAAAATCAAATTTTCATCAAATCATGGCTGTGAGGTAGAACGTTTTGAACGATGAACGCCATATAGCGATGTAATTTTTATACATAGAATGCGCATAGAAACCGGGCGTTTCTAGATTCGTTTTTTGCGTCTAGTCAAAAGAGAAAAATTGAGAAAAGAAATACAGTAAACATTTAATAAAAAAGGGAACCTCATTAATTCTTGTTACCTTAACGTGCTCCCGACTCGAATAATCTGTTGTGACTAATTTTAACTATATTTTTAAAGGCTTTTTATTTAATCGCCTTAGCTTGATTGAATCGCATTAGTTTCTCTTAGCTCGGTCGTTCATCAACGAAAAAAAAAATTCGCTTTTGTTAGTAATAAGACTGCATCGGTAGGATGTTTATCATAATTCGTCTATATTTTTAGCACATAGCTTCCTTAATTTCCATTCTCGATATCAAATTTTCGAATCATTTCTTTTTGAAATTTTAATCTTCATCTCTAGGGAGTTTTTTTTTCTCTAAATTTACTTTTATATATTTATCGCAAATGATATATTATCGTATTAGTACAATTATTGTGAATAATTCGATTTAATTTTTTTTTTTTTTCGGTGATAATATATACCTTCTTGTTTATACCTATTTAATTGTAAGAGTAATTTACGCTACGAAATTGTTTTTCTTGTATATTACAAATCTGCGTATGTAATCGGAAAAGCCGCGAGTAAAAAATGTTAGGGACCACGCAAACGTCTGCAATACGATAAGCAAAAACTACGAAGCGTCGTACGCTTTGGTAGCTCAAAAAAAAAAGGTTGAAAAAAAAAATTCTCATCTAGCTTTTATACATAAAATTATATAATCAAATAGAATATATATTTTTTTAATTCTTATAAAATTGTATTTCTCGAAACACCTGATGTTTTTTTCCTCCCCCTTCGAATTATTATAAGTCATTTTTTTAAGATATTCTTTTTAGATTTCGTATTGAGAAAAATGAAAAAAAAAAAAACTTTCTTATGTATAACTTTTGTTAATAAAGCGTGTCGTTTTCCCCCTCCTTATATATTCTTTTCTGCCACATTGGGTTTTCTCTCTCTTCTCTCTTTTTTTTCCCTTATTTTTTTTCGAGAAAAAACGAGTTCAATGGAAGTTTGTAAAATGACGACAACGGCGAATTGACATCGCTATTATTAACCTTTTTTCTTTTTTTTAAAACTTTATTCGCTTCTTGATAAAAACTACTAATTTAGTAGATTATCTATTATAATTTTTTCCTATTATTTTTGCTTTTGTATCACATTTTTTTTAAATACAATTTTTTCTAATGACGTATTTTCTTTGATGGTGTGTAATTTGATATTACGTGTTTGCTTAGCGAGGATTAATTTGATGCGTCGGGTTTTCCTCTTTTTTTGTATGTGCGATGGTTGAATGAAGTGATGGAAAATGTATTTTTTTTTCGTTGAAGGGGGTGACGGAAATTTTGTTTGAAAGGTGTAGAACCGAGATTTTGGTCATTGAAATCGAGAGTGTTTTGAAAACCTGATTCCATGAATTTAACATTGAAAACTCTTCAAATTTTTCCTCGAAATATCAAAGTTGAAGAGGTTCGGGTTCATTTTTTGATTTTTGACATTTTGAAAATTTAAAAAATGCATTTTTCAGTTAAAATGTGTTTTTTTTTGAAATACCTACCTACAAAAGTTTTTACGGTGAGTGACAATAATTAGATCATTTTCTTGAAATTTGACCTCCTCACTTTTTTAAAAGTTGAACAATTTATTTCTCATGATACGGGCCTGAAACCACTTCCACTCAATTCCTGAAGATTTTTTACATGAAAAATAAAAAATTGAAATTCGAAAATTTCGTCATTTTAGGTCTTTTTTCTTATTGGCCCTCATAGGTTCTCATATATACGTATCTTTGCATATATATATATGTCATCTCCATTAGGTACATTTTCCAAATGACCTTTTGGACTTGGAAAAAATTTCAGAAATTCTGACTTTTGTGACTTAAAAATATCACAGATTCTATCCAGACAATCTCTAAGATTTTCCAAGTTATTTGCCAGCTTTTTAAAATTTTCTAATTTTAAAAAGTCAGAACCTCTGAATTTTTCAAACTCCAAAACCAAAAAAAGTCATTTATTTTAAAAATTAGAATCTCTGAATTTTTTTCAGTTCAAAAAGTCATGTGGATGACACAAATTCGTGACGAATTTTCGTAATGGATTTAGGTGACGATTTTTCACGACGCCCAAATTTTTAGGATACCCCCCCCCCCTCGACATAAAATATAGGCATCCATGTCAAAATTCTGACTTTTTTGACTTAAAGTTCCACAGATTTTCTCAAGACAATTTCTGAAATTTTTGGAGTGCAAAGAGTCATTGGGAATTGAAATTTCCAAATTCCAAAAAGTCAGAACCTCTGAATTTTTTCAACTCCGAAGTCAAAAGGTCTATTTTTTCAACAAATTTGAATCTCTGAAATCCTTTGTTAGTGCAAAAAGTTATAATCTTTGAACATTTTTTTCAAGCTTAAAAAGTCATCTAGGAAACACAGATTTGTGAGGCCAAATTTTCAGGATGACCTATTGACCTTCTCTCCCTTCCCCAACTCATAAGACATATCTATGTGCTTTGTCAAAAAATCCACCTTCGCTGTAATTTCTAAGTGGATCCTTTGGGCCTTTTTAGATATTTTTAGTTGACGATTTTTCACCTTGACCCCTTTTCAAATGTACTACGAAAAATCACATTTTTTTCAAAAAAATGTTTGCGAAAAAATTGTAAAAATCATTTTTTTAGCATTTTTTTTATTGAAATGATCTTACGAAGTAACTTCTCAAACCTCTAGTTAGTTTTGAAACAAAACTGTGATTTTTAGAAAAAGAATGGACACCAACCCCTACCTTCCCCTCCCCTCATCACTTCCAGCATTTCAGCTAAGTCCAAATATTTGGCTAGATTTTTCATCGAAGGCTTCAACATGAGTTCTGATCTGAATGGTCACAAGAAGTAAGAACCATATGAGTTGAGAAGGAAGCGTGAATTGAATTTTCAAAAATTCGCCAAAAAATAAAAAATTCAACTTTGACAGCTGAAAATTTTGGAGGGCGCGGATGCCAAACTGAAATTCTCTCATTCATACATTTCTCAAATAGGTACAGTTGTTTACTGTCAATTTATTCATGAGGTTTAGAAAAGTTTCCCCATGATAATTTTTTTTTAATTTTTTCAAAAACGATTGGAGATGATGAAAAATCGAAATCAATGATTTTTTTGGGTAAAAACATTGACACGCAGACCATTTCAAACAGAATTTTCTTGAAAGTGATTTTTTCTTATTTTTTACAAGTAAATTGAACTTGAAAATACAAAAAGGTAATTTTTTCAAGCACCCCGGAAAAGTAAAATAAATGTGAAAAATCACCTTCAATGGTATTTATAAATAAGAAAAAAATCTTCAATAATTTTTTTTTCGAATCCGTCAATTTCACATGTAGTTGGGAAGGGGTGAATCGGAGGCTGTAAGAGCGTAGCCGGGTTTATAGGGGTGATTCGGCCCTGAGCACCCAATTTTGAATTATCCACTGGAAGTTGGTCCTTATGGTCTGAAACCCCCGTGACAA
>FIZU01049385.1:0-15030 GCA_900064475.1 Pseudococcus longispinus
GGCAAATTAACTGTCATTTTTTAGGGTAAATTTATTGGCAAATCACAAGATATTTGCCCTTATACGGCAAATTTGCCGTCAAGTGGGGAACCATCAACGATTTTATGATTTTAATGCTCCTTTTGGTGTCCTGATTAACCACCAAAAAGTTCACGAACCTCACCCATCGGTGTCCCCCCTCCCCCCCCATGTGGATCCAAAGTGACCACCTCGTTGTTTTTCGCTTTCAACTGTTCGAATATAAGTTCAAACAGGAAAATGATCGCAACAAAAATTGAAGTACATAAAATTTGCAACAAAAAAGGTCATATTTATTTTTTTCCAAAAGTGAAGGGAGGGTGGAAAAACACGCGTCAAAGTATACAGGGTAAAAAAAAGAAGAAAATTGCCCTCATTTCGCGAATAGGTTATAATTTTGGGGGAGACCACATGTATGCGAATGATGGCACACCATGGACTCTGAAAAATTTCTCAGCTCTCCGCGCCCTAGATGTATCTCATAACTCATATGAAGACTCCTGTGAACCTCTTTTTTAAAAATTCTAATAACTTTTCCGCTGTACCCAAAATGAAAAGTTATTGGCATTTTTAAAGAGGAGGGGTTCGCAGGTGTCCAAATATGAAACACTTTGGAAGGGATCAGGAAGGAATCCAAAATAGTGCCAGATTTGCAGAAAGGGGAACAAGTTAAATTTTTTCATACTGCATATATATTTTGAAACATGTTTTTGCGCCACCCGCTCACTTTTAGAAAAAAAAATGATCATGACCTTATTTGCGAAAATCCAAGAGATCATTTTGGGGCCACTTTTGGGGAGAAATGCCGATGGATGAGGTTCGTAAACTTTTTGGTGATCAATTGTTTGTTTTGTATGATAACACTGCTGAAACGCGATGTTTTTTCCAACGCGGTTTTTTTGCCGTGAGGTATGTTCTTGGGGGATATCACTAATTTTTTTCAAGATTCGTAAATTGAAGTACAGTTAGCCATTATGATTATTATCAGCTTATAAGAAATATAATAATTGATCCAAGTTAGCGTGGGCGACACTCAAAAACGCCAATTTTTTAGCGTATTGGCATTTGGCAAGGTGCCGGCACACGTACGGTACCACTCCAATAGACCGGTTCATGGTGAGATATTTGGTTTAGCCACTGTACAAGTACGTGATGAATATAGCGACGGTTTCATTATGTTTATTTTTCTGTTTTTGCTACTTTTGCATTTTGACAAATAAGAGAGGATTCAAATAATCTAAAACTGGTTCAAAAATTATCACTATTCATCAAAAAAGTACACATGTAAAAAAAAATCACCAAGAATTGGGACATGAACTTGAAGACCTAATTTTTTTGCACCTCTTTCCATTCATCGCGGATTTATTAGATAAGCTTGTTTTGCTGAGTTCATTCCATTAATATTCAACACCCATGTATTGTTCCTTTTTTGAAACCATACAGTTTGTTTTCCAGTAACATCAATATTACCAATCAATTTCCCAATACAAAATACCTACTTAGGAAATTTCGATACATACATCGATAACAGACTCGAAAATAATACCTCGACGATACCGACGAATAAATAGGATTTAAGCTCGTACTTACATCGTACTCTCCCCGAACAAGCAGGTGGTTTCAAATTAAATTCCATCTTGCGCGCCGAAACGAGAAGATAAACGTCGTAATAAAACATATTTCTTTCATTCTGACCCATTTAAAATTCATACCTCATCGTTATACTTCACAATGCGGATGTAAACCGAATATTGCAATTTGAAAACTTAAAAACCATAAACCATTTATTATTCTATTTTTTTGGCAAACCACGCCAGCGCTATCCTTCGACAAACCACGCGTAAAATATTTCCGCGTTTCTAATAAAAAAGACGAACAAACTCATAAGCGCGAAATCGCTCTGCGAAACTATACCACCGTAACTCGACGTCTTTTCCTTAGACCAGAAAAATATTCCGGAAGAGAAAATTCGAAGCGCTAGGTTACACTTTAACACCTCCGGTGTTTCTTATAAACCAAGTTTATTTGCACAAATTGCGAAAATCGACGAAATTTTTCTCCTTCAAATGCGCTTCTTTGTATTATAAACTATATTTGTCATAAATGTGGATAGGAATATTGTATGCACGACACAAAACACTTTTGGAAAGGGTGCGAAATGATTTAAATGCGTTTGGTGTTTGTTATGATCACGCAATGTCGAACGATCGTTGGAATACTTATTATTGCAAGATGACTACAGAACAGAACCGACGAAAGGAATGAATCTGCAACAAGACAATACCACCCTTCCCTGGTGTGGGGACACTGCCAAATTCATTGCATGAAATGGGAGTGGGAGATGCTACCACAAGCGACGTTCAGTCCTGACTGGTTTCCACATGTTTGGGCCACTGAAAAAAATTCACTTGGAACATAATACGTTGTTCATGTAACGATATATAAAAATTATTAGCTCATTATGTAGAGTTCAAAAAGCTCAATAAAAATGATTCCTACAAAGTATTTGTATAACTACAAAATTGAAGAAGTTATGTAGCCTACAAATTTTCAAATCATTGTAGCTCCTTCAATTTTAGAGTTAGGCAAAACATGCATATAACTCATTTGGTAGACTCTTGAAAATTTTTTCAAGAAAGTTCCAGAAAAAAATTTGCCTATTATATTATCAGCAGAGTTACGACGTTTTAAAACATCTACCAGGACTAGTGCATAACTTTGTCCCTTCAAATCCTAGGGTCGGTAAGCATGCATAAAATTATGTTGTTTGAGTACCTGCATCTCTGGTTTGAAGGCGGTGTACTACTACTGGATCACCCTGTATAGAGAAACCATCCCCGAAATTAAGGAAAAGAACTGCGAATTAGAAACAGTCCATTTTCCCATTACTTTGATATGGAATGACCCATATTGAATCCAAAATCCTAAAACAACAATTTCCTTCACAGCACGGCAAATGCAACCAGTAACGATACAGTAATCTCGAAAAGAAAGGAAAAGATAAACCTTGATGCAGCATGGTTTCCGAGGTTTTAACAGTAAACATCAAGTTTCCAGAGTAAAAACATCAACTCGAAGCAATCATCATATTGTTCCAAGTACGAGTTTTTCGCGAACTACCGTCACTGCCACTATTATAAAAGTCAGGCTGCAGAATAAGTTGAAAAGTACAAAATTTAAAGGTTTTCTTATATTGATAAAGTTTCTAGTGAATGGTGGTGTATTCCAGCGAGCAATAAAGTCTGCCACCGTTACCGTTTCCTCGTTGTTTCATCGTGTACATTGTGTATAGCGTTAATGTACGTCAACCCACTCTCCTTACGTCTACGTTTCCCTTAATTCTTCATCCTTAATCATAGGATCAACTCGAACGTAATTTCTCATATTAATGCAAAACTTTTCAAAGCGCAATATTATCATTCGATGTTAGAAACAGTGCGAAAAATTCAACTTCCGATGGCATGGCGCCGCGTCGTTGGATGGAAGATTTTCGTGTGCAGCTTAAAAATCGAAATTCTCGCTATTCCTGAGAGTTAATCTTTGTAATCTTTATGAAAATAGGATTACTTAATCTTCACTTCTATGCAGATTTCGCGAAGCAATTTAAATTCGACTTTTAAAAGCATTAGAAGTACTCGTACGTTGGCGTATTGATAATAATTATAGAGTACACGTTCAACTATGTGTTATTTTAGTCGTTTTCATATTAGATTTTCGAATTAGAAATCTAAATATTTTTTAAAATCAGATCTAAGAAAAGTTTAATTACAACAGTCAGTAACAGGTAGGTGCCCAATTAAGGTAACCCTTATTTTCAATTTTTGAATTTTTTTGATGTCACCTCCCAAAATTGTTCTTTCTTATGAGAAAATTATTCCCAATTTTTAAGCGTTTCAAACATTTTTTTGGAATCGAAGTGGTCATTTGTGGCGTTGTTCGTAAATGACAGCTTGCCGTCCACCCACGAGACTGACTTATTCTATTTCAACAATATGTGATGGGAGGTACCTGGCTTTGATTAATTAAAAAAAAATTTCATCACGTTATTACGAAAGAGGTACTTTTAACAGAAGAACACTTAAGAAGCACCTTGACCAATGTAAGTCACGAGAAGGTAAAGGAAACATTTGCAGTACAACTTGCGATGATCAAACAAGAACAAAAAGAAAGCCAATAAGTATGCAAGCAACCCAGGAGCATTCACCTCGAAACGGTTTTCACCGACGATAATGGTGAGAAAAAAACTTAGCACACAAAAAAATATTATGAGCTCGCCAAACGTCACTTCGAATTTTACACTATTCTGACAATTTGTTGATGGAAAAATTTTCAACGAGAAAATCAATTTTAATTCCGTCTCGTAAACATCTAAAACCATGTCTCAGTTTCGAAAATATACAACGCTAGCACTCGGATTTGAACCAGGCTCTCAAGTAAATCGAATTTTTTTATTCCGACGATAATCGGTTTAATAAAATTACAATTTTTATTACAAACTCGTAATTACAGAACTACGCGAATTCGCAGATTACAAATTAGATTTGATATTACGGAATTTAATTTTTTTTCTTGGAGATCAACCAACTGCGAAACTATTTGCGAAGGGGTGAAAAATGTAAATTAATTAAAGTAGCTTTTTGGAATGCTTTTAACGAAATTTAATTTTCATAAAAAAATATTATGGTAATCATTGATTAAACGGAGTTGGAAAGAAAAAAACGGTAGACTGGGAGAGGGGGGGGAGGGAGGAGGATGGATTGATAATTTTATCCCAATCAAATCGTCATTCAAATTAAAGACTCTAGTGTTTTTTTTTCTCGTATTACCTTATGTGGGCTTTCTTAATACTTGGAGAATTTATCCGAAAAGAATCAAGTTCTAATATGTGCTAATTTCTCTCGTTGGTTTTAATCTTTCGCATCTACAATAATTGTGCTTGACTGGTATGAACTTTCAGTCCAAGTTTCAAAATGTTCAAGATGTCGAAACCAAACTCACTCTCATTACAGGGGAAGTCCTGCTTTGAAGATTATGGTAAGGATTTCTCTGTCAAGATTAATAACTGTTTTGGCCCGCTGCATGGAGGTAAGGCTTAGCATATCTTCACGGCATCTGTAGCTCAGGAAAAACTGCAAGAAGGAGATGCCATACTGGCGCGGATCGTGGATTTTTTGTTGGAAACGAATGCAGGAGTAGAGATGTATACGTTATCCGGCCATCATTTATTGAGCCAAATGAAGTGCAATGGGTTGGTTGCCAAGGCTTGTGTTCTCGTTAAAAAACCGACTGAATGGATGAAAATTTTCATGGTTTCACGAAAAGAACTATCAAATACTTATGTCGAAGCAAACTTCAAAGAATTAGTGATCAAAACCATGCAAAAAATTGTCCTTTAGAACACAGAAATAAAAACTCCTTATCTTTGTTTCCAAACTTCGATATAACGACATCTTTTTCTACCGAGTATATGTACGCAGTTCTTCTTGGTGTGGTTCGTACGTTTGTTGATGTATGGTTTGATGGACCAAATAAAAATCAACCATATTATCTTAGAAGACAGTTAAAAAAATTCGATGAAAGATTATTCTCTACACTCCTTCTCAACTGAAATAACCCGTGTACCGCAATCTGTTGCAGAAAGAGCTCGCTGGAAAGCGTCAGAATGGAAATTGTTTCTTCTGTATTACTCTTATTCACTTTTAGAAGGGGGTTGCGGTTTGCGCCATTCGAAGGAGCATTTATTCTAGTTTTTTTTCAGCAAAAGTTTTTTGGGTTGGTTGATCAAGAAACCCCAATCACTAATAAAATACTTGAAAAAAATTGATTATTTTTCAATTTTTTTGAAATTCTAAAAAAATTGTTGTTAGTCTACCATTATTAGGACCTTCATTTGTGTAAAATAACACGATCTCTCCAATGGCACAAACCGTAATTTTGTATCTTGTTTGAATCAAAAGTTGAGGGTAGATATGTGACTTCGGACAAAGCAGTACATTCTGTTTCTGCCAATGATACGGTGATAAAAGCTCCACAACGCTTTCAAAAATGCAATACAGAGAGAAAAAAACGTGTATATTATTGTAGCACGTTGACAGTTGAATATGATGACATTCGCGAAAAAAGATAAATTGAGATTAACAACTCGTTACGTTGGGGTAATTTCGCGTTACTTTTCCGCATTCTCACATTACCGAGTGAGTAATTTTTGACGAGAAAGGGGGGAAAAACTCGATAAAAGTTGGGTTAACTAGTTCAAAAGCATTATTGCTGATGAGAAAATGATACTACCGTCGGGTTACGCGAATTACTCGAGAAAAAAAATCACAATTCGAGTACAGTCGACATCTGCGAAACGTTCCAGTTTTATTGGCGAAATTACCCGAATGTAAGGGGTAGAGGAAACGCAACCGTAATACAGAGAAACGAGCATAAAAATACCCAACAGGAATAAAATCACAGCACATAGATTTACAAATTACACGTTTTGCGATATCCCAATTCCCATCAATTACCTAATTCTGGAAAAGTCATGTGTAAAAGTATACGTTCGACAATGGAATTATTTCGGGGATGGTTTAGCTTTAGAAAGGTGGTACGATGAAAATGATATCGTAAACAGAATCAACAATGTAGACGAAAAATCATATACACGCGAAACTATACGAAACGCGAAAAAAACCTCGCCAATATCGCATATCTCCGTCGTTAAAAACTTAAGCTTGCTCTCTTTTTTTGGGGGGAACGTTACACTTTTACCGATGCGATGCTGCTCGTACAAAAGTCAATATTTTATTATTCGCGCGAATGATTGATTACGTGTTGGAAAGACAGTGACGAAAGTACTATTCTGAAAGATTCGCTTTTGCGTCAAATCACGCCCATGAATCTCCTTTTTTTAAATCATCGTTACCGCCAGCGTCTATATTGCGTTCATGGCTTTTTCCATTTTGCAATAATAATGATTATGCGGTAAAATTTCAACCGCTTTTACCACACTAAACCGTGTTCCGATGCGGTAGTACAAAGTTATATTCTTATTTGGCTGTAAACAGCGAGATACATGCCAAAGTGAAATTGTAAAAGTGCAATTACATTCACCTAACTGGATAAGTTGGAGGTGTAAACACTTTTTTTTTACTTGGACCAACTTGATGAATAAAATTTGTTATCCAGAAAGAACGAAATTCAGAACAAGCTCTTTTGTTTCATTTCCACTTGTAGATCACTAAATGTGGACTATTCCTACATTAAAGTCTACTCTTTATTACGGCCTGCCCAGGTAGAATTATATACTATTCTGTTCAAGCTTAGCCTGGGGGGAAAGGGGGTCGCCTACTCCAGCAAAAATTTGACAACATCCTTCGCGCTGCCGTTCATGCACGTGTAAGTTTCTCTTTGATTGATTAGTTAATTAATTAACCATTCCATCATATTTGTATACATGTTATTTTTATTATTTGTTGTTTGTTTCAGGAATAATTCAATTGAAATTAAAAGGAGAAAACGAATGACGCCCCATATACTACTGGTCATTTTCCCAAACCATGAAAGATGGGTAGAGTCAGATTTATACCTAAATCTGACAAGGATCCCTCCACTTTTGCTGCCCACCATCCAATTACTCTCCTTTCAACGCTGGGGAAAATATTTAAGCGAGTGATCAAGATCAAATTCGAATCATTCCTCGAGAACTATGCACTACTTCACAAGGGACAATATGACTTTCGCAAGCAGCGTTCTTGTGAACACGCAATTCACGCTCTGCTGAAGAAAGCTCAAAGGTGCGCCAGATCAACCTCCGTCTCACGGCCCTTGTGTCCTCAGGCATCAAAGGCGCTTTCGCCTTTACCAGATAGTCCAACGAGGCGTCCGTCCCACATTTCCTCGTTAAGATCATACATTCATTTTTCCAACATTGTCTCATATTCTTCAACTCAAGGGGCTGCCCACAGGGGTCGGTACTAGGGCCCCTACTGTGAAATCTGGCCTTTGACATGAGGGAGAGGTATGCTGAGCATCGAAGAGAACTTTGCCATCATATTCTGTTTCGCTGATTACACCATAGTGGTTACCATTGGAATAGAAGTAACAATAGTTGGCTATGAATGATCAGTTTTGTTATGATGGTTGGTTTTGGTTTATTTCTGTTTATTATGAAAATATAGCTTGGTGAGATTACATCGTTTTATCTTGTTCATATTATTTATATTACACGACTTTGTGCTGCTAGTTGTAAAAGCAGACCAGCAATGAAGTTTAAAAATCGAACGTGGAATAAATCGACGGTGAATCAAAACAATACGAACGAAAAAAGAAATGGTGTTGAATTCTGAAAAATTTAGTGAATGTAAACTTGGCGAAATTAAAACGAAATATCAAGTATTGACATTGACCAAAGGCATAAATTGATTGAACCAATGAACGGAGTCAGAATAAAAGTATTCCACGACGGTGATACACATTTATGTGAATTTTTTTTGAAAGATAAAGAGGAAAATTTAACGGTGACTGTAAGATAATTGATGTTGAAAAGTAGATACGTGGAAAAATTGAATAGTACATGGAAAAGTTGGAAACATTGAAGAAGTAAATTCAGAATAGATCATTCGATAGACTAAACTGAGAAGGAAGAAAGTGCAAGTTAGGTGGTAAAGAAGTCATGCGAAAGTTGTTTTTTTTTTTTGAAATTTAGAGACGAATTAATGAAAAGGTGAAGTTGAAAAATATGAAAATTGGAGGTTGAATATTGAAAGTGAAATATAAACACATAATAAAATTAAATGTTGAATGTTGAGATGATGTGAAGGTGAAAAATGGTGTTAATTGTGTAAATGAAATGAAAATTTGAATTGATGTTTGGATTGTTGAACGTTGAAGTTGAAATATGAACGTTGAATTGGGCGGTTGTGAAAATTGAACGTTGAATTTGGAAACTGAAAGTTGGGTGTGTTCAAATTAAATTTCTCATCAATGGCTATTGGATGCGGTAATGAAATTTGCGGTGAAAATTGATTTGGTGTCAAATGACTGGTTGCATGTTTTTGGATGATGGATGATGTTTGAATTTTTGGAAATGATTTGAAGAAAAATTCAATAATTTTTCGAGTGTAAAGTAGATATGTTGATTTAAATAAAAAAAAAAAAAAAATAGGTAAAGGTTATACCAACTAAAAAATTGTCAAGTCCATTCGATGAGGCAAGGAGGTCTCAGCTGCGATTCTTGAATTTTTGCCACAATGTCGCCTTCAATTAAATCTAACTAAAACAGCATCTTTCGAGGTTTGCTTACACGTGGGGTCACTTTTGGAACCTTTGCACAAAGACAAACATCTTCCCATAAACAACCGTAACAAATTTCATGCTCTTTGGAAAGGTGTTCCAAAGTGACCCCCATACTACTGGTGTCATCTACCTTTCGATTCCGATGTTTACTGAATTTTTTCTAAACATTCTTCGCACCAATTATAAAGACAAAAGAATAAAACTCCAAGATGGGACGATTTTAGTACCATAATTTCGTCTCTGTACGATCATCTATAAAGCACACGAAAATTTTCCCGCTTTAATACTCAGTCCGGGCGAGCCAACCATATACGTACACGGTATTCTGTCGTTTTTACGAATTCGGCGTCGTATCTGTTGTAAAATTTCACTTTATCGGCTAAAAATTGACATCAATCCATTTCACCAACGAAATAAAACACATTCGTACAAAGTTTGATGGAAGGGAATGAAGATAAGCTGAAATTTTTACCGAGCTTCGCGTTTTATTGTTTTTCTTTCTTTTATACGTACGTCGACCCAGCCACCGTGAGTATACCCACGAATGATTTTCTCGCCCTTTCGAATTAAATGACCGACAAATTCAGAATATACCAATACACAGTGTATTTTACCTAATCGTCAAATCTTTACTTTATTGTTCATTTCATAGCAGAAACGGAGTATTTTTGAACTTGAGAACACATTGAGATATCTTCTTCACATTTCAAGTTGCTCTTTCGTATTCTGCATTGTGAAACGAACAGTGTATTAACCCTTTAGCACCCAGTCGAACGAAATTAGAATTGAAGTAGATAATTTTTATTTGATTCCATTTCCTGTGTGTAATTTCAATTTTCATGGGTGAAAATGAGTTTGTGCACTAACTTGACTTTAGTCTGCGTGATGCAATGAAAAATTTCAAATTTCATTCGTCAGATCTTTTGTGAGCACAAATGGGTTGATTACTCCTTAAAAATTTAAATTATTTGCAATCGGTTTTACTTAAATTTTTCTCCACCGACACAAATTCATCACTCATTTCAACGCATATCTCACAAAATACACGCGACGTCGAATCGAATGAGTCGACAATACAAAAGATTGTTATTCAATTAGCACGAGCAAATGAAAATGCAAACCCGGAAAAGCCATTAAATTCTGCATTTTTTCTTTCGTTCTCTCTTTCAAATCCATTTGAGGTTTTAAACGCGTGATTATGCGATGCTAAAAAACAAACGTATATAAATGTTAAAAGATGGCTTTCAAAGTACGATCATTTCACATTGCTTTCCATACAAATGTCTACAGAATTGAGGAAAAACTTAAGCCAACGCATTGACAAAGTCTCGTAGATACGAATGTGAAAAAATATAGGTCAAGTTTTTTATATGAAACATCTCATTTTTGTGTAATTCTACGAAAGTATCAAATTCAAAAAAGGTAAAATTAATCAAGACTACGTACTTGGGATATCTGCGGACAACGTAGCTCACCTTGAAAAAAGAATAAACCTAGTACTTAATCCGACATGGTTGAATTTTACTTCGAGTACGTACGAATGAAAAACTACGCATGATTTCGAATTTAAAAGAAATTACAAGTAACTTTCAAACTGAATTGAAATCTCAATGAAAAAAACCTACCAACATTGAAAACTTTTAAAGAGAAAATACATCACCTCTCTCATCCAAAACGCAATATAATCAAAAGCTGAAATACAATCTACCTCATCAAGTACAGTACTTGCTCTTTTTCCAATTGCAGACCTTCGCAAAATATACAGCCAGAGACTACAAAGAAATGGATACCACCAACGCAACAAATCAGATAATTGCGTTTCCGTACTTGATAAAATGTGGAAAAAAAATTTCCAAAGTTTTTCGTCTGGTGATATTTTTCATCGTTGTGGATTTCCTTGAGATCTCAAGTGCTTCGACATAATATTTCGGATTTTATTTCTTAAAGCTTTTTATTCAATTTCGACTGCGTATAATTCTAGCGAAAGCTCGTAAAAAAATTGAACAGCCTTCGTACGAGAAATCATAAAACCCCATGGTTGTGTAAGTGCGTGTCAATTATGTCTGCCTCTCTGGCTCATTATACATTTTCTTTGAAATTTCGTATATGAATTTGAAATAAGGCGTTTTGCTTTTCGAAGTGAAATATAAGAGGTGTTTGAGAGGTCCCAAAATGTAAAAAAATGGAAAGACGTAGGCAATTTCAAAATTTCAAAATTTTGCACATGAAAAGAAGTTGAAAAATTTCAGAATCGTGCAGTCCATCGTAAAGAACTCACGAATATCATCTCGAAACTACGAATTAAAATTAAGAAAAGCTCTTGATTTAATACGAAGAAAATACTCTTAATATGAAAAAAAGGCGAATGCCTCGAAGCCACTAATTCGGGCAAGACTTCGAATCGCAATCGTAGGACAAAAAAAGATAAAACTTTGTTTCGAATAAACTCGTCGCCGATAATTTTAAATTAACACGCTTTTCTTAAAATCCCCTCGTGAAAAAAAACCACCCCTCCCCGAACTGCCATCGTTTTGGCGAACACAGTAAAAATTAATCTTTCGAATCTAAACTCCATTTCGGGGATTTTCGCAAGCACACAGTGATAAAGCTACCCCTTTAACGTTTTTCGCTGCTCGCACACGACACGTCTCAAAAAATAATCGGCTAAGGTAACTAGGTATATATTGGGAAAAAGTTGAAGAAGCCATTTACTTTTGGCTACAGTCGTTTCATCTTTTAATATAATATCGCACTCCGAGTAAGTTGGAAAATTGCAAAGTATAAGTCGAGGGACTAATAGCACGTGAATCTTCGCGCCACGCCGCTCTTCCTCCATTTATTATATAACCTTTACCGCTCGCACAACACATATCGAATGATAAAGTCATTTACAATTTCAACTTATATACCATTTCGCTAGCGCACTTTTTAAATAAATCCCTTTTGGCGAGTCAGCTCCCAAGACCTGTTACTTCTCAACGTATAAATGCGTTAAAATACTACGATTAAGAGAATTTTTATCGCGCCACGCAACCCCAACAGCTATATTTATATGGTCGAGAAGAAAAAAATACCCTGATATGGGGTTCGTTCTTTTTTTCGTGTCAAGATTTTTCTCAACATGTGTATCGTTCGTTTAATGGAGTTATTTTACAGAAACACCTGTGAACGATTTTGGAACTATATTGAAGAAAGTTCACATCGAGATCGAGGAATTTTTGGGGAGTAATTTGGGATTTGCATATTTATTTTCTATGAACAGAAAAATGTACATTTCAATGGGAGTTTTTACAAATTTTGAAAAATTATTGCGTGGATTTGTTTTAGGGTTGGTAGCAGATCTGGACAGGCTCTATTATAGTCGAGCAAAAGAAAACTTGTTTCATTTTTTTCCAATACGCGTGCATTGTCAAGTAATAATCACAATCAGATACGAAGATGTATTCGTTAGTAAACAAACCCAGTGAACTATCATTTGATGGCAACGTGAAAGATAACTGGAAACGATTTAAACGTTCATTTAATAGATATTTAGACTGTATTAGAAAAAGAAAGTAACAGTGTTGCTACCTTTTTTGCGTCCATTAAAACATCCTAATTGTAAACGCCATCATCCAACGTATCATCAATTTGAGAAAAAATCGACCAAAATTCGTTGACAACTTTCAGCAGGTTTACAAAGGAAAAATTTGAGTCACCGAAAAGAGTTATTATGGTCGAAAAATTTCAACCAAAAAAATTTAAATTACCCAATCTGAATTATGTCCAACAAAAAATCAAAACTCCATGACTTTTTTGACATCGAAATTTTTCGCATGATCCGTGACTTTTCCATGACTTCCATGATCTGCCAAAGCACCCGGTTTCATCATTGATGTTGGATTGTAATTCAGTAGATTGGCAACTTCGTAATCGTAGGAAATAATTGGAAAATGGTTATTCCCAGGGCAGCAGTGAGCTCCGCCATCTCGTTTTTTGTTCGAAAAATTAGTTCACCGTAACT
The DNA here is from genome assembly GCA_900064475.1 of Pseudococcus longispinus. Lineage (NCBI taxonomy): Eukaryota > Metazoa > Arthropoda > Insecta > Hemiptera > Pseudococcidae > Pseudococcus > Pseudococcus longispinus. The sequence continues at coordinate 13,304 of FIZU01049385.1, forward strand.
ACTCGTATCATTGATAAATAAGAATAAAAAGCAGGCTGAAAAGATACGCGTGATGGAAGAAGTCGCAAAAAACCAAAAACTAATTGCAACTCTAGAAGAATCCAAGGGCAGAAAGGAATCAGAAATCCCGGTAGGTAATCAAATAAAAACAATTTCATGCAAAATGTATCATTAATTGCGTTGTTTGTAGGGAGTAAAGTATGTAGTTAGCGACGACTTTTATTACAAGGAGTAAAATGTTTTCAGGGAGTAAATAATTTTTTACTCCGTGTGTTGTATCACAGTGCGATTCGATGCGCCGGTGCGCATTTTTGGTTTGGTTCAGCGTAGTTTATTGTGACGTCACACCTGTTAGCTCGTTATTTCGCGTACGATCTATGCATTTGAAATCTACGGTACCGTGTTGTGTTGTGTAAAAGTTGTTGATTAAATGTCTTCGGCTCTTCGAGTTTGGCTGTGTGATATTGTTTTTCTTTATTTCACACGTTCTTTTAGTCTCGATATTCAGTCTTTTCATCTCGATATTCAATCGGTTTAAGTAATTTGTTAGTAATTCACAATGGATATTGATGGAGTGCCGTGTACTCCGCCAGAGTTAAGAAATGTGGCGGATGAAGTGTCAATGAACCTGTTACATAAAAAATCACGCGTAATCTACGCGGCAGCGTATGATAAATTTCACTTATGGAGAATCGAAAAAAATGCTCCCATCAGTGAGAACGTAATATTAGCTTACTTAACAGAGCTATCTAAAAAGCTGAAACGACCTTCACTTTGGGCGAACTATTCGTTCTTGAAAGCGAAAATCTTATTGAACGATAAAATCAATATCGGAACATATAGTATAGCGTTTAGCTTCTTGAAAAGAAATGCGGAAGGCTACAAACCTAAGAAAGCAAAAATTTTACAAAACACACACTGAAAGAAATTTTATTTTTGTGTTGGAATTGCAGCTACTTTTAATGTAATCATTGCTATAATTATAGCAAAATTCGATTTTGATACATTTTGGAAGAATGAGTGCTGTACATATAAGAACCATTCCTTGAAAATGTAACATCAATTACTTTAAATTTCACCAGGCAATGAATACTTAAAATATAGAAATCACCTCAGTATTTTCAATAAGCATTTTTTGTATTTCAATTAATGATTACGTTACCTTTTATAAGTATCAATCCTAAAAACATCAAAATGATTTATTCAACAATCGCGAGCCAATACTTTACAGCACAGTAATCATTGCCATGTTTTTGGTATTCTTTACTTCTTATTAAGTATGGATTGTTAGGAGATGAAGAATGATTTCAAAAAAATTAAAAGACTAATTTCCCAAAGTTTTAAGACTAGTTTATAGATGTATGGTAACCATTGCCACAAATTCTATAACAATTCACATTATGTTAGCTACACTGACGGTGAAACATGAAAATCAAACCAATGCATTCTCAGTTTGTATCATCGACATCAGCTCATCATTAGCCAGGGCTGGCAAGCCAGCCGAAAGCCGAAAGCCGAACGATTTTTTCCGAATTAAGCCGAAGCCGAAAGCCAAAGCTGATACTAACTGAAAAGCCGAAAGCCAGCCGAAAGCCGATTACGTTCGGCTTTTTATCGGCTTTTTCAGCTTTTAATCGGCTTTTTTTAAGCTTTTTTTTGGCTTTTTATCGACTTTTATCGGATTTTTTCTGACTTTTCATCGGCTTTTTTTTCAACTTTTTATCGGC
>FIZU01049393.1:0-36700 GCA_900064475.1 Pseudococcus longispinus
CAACACGAAATCTTTTAGACATTTTGTCAGACTTTTTTGGACTTGGAAAAATTTTTCAGATTTCCATTGACTTTTTGAATTTAGAAAATTTCAATTGTCCAAATATTCTGTTCAAATTTTTTGTCCACGTATGTCAGACTTTTTTGGACTTAAAAAATTTTCTCATCATTTTTGTCTCATTTTAATTGATTTTTATGAAAATTTATTATGATTTTAAGGTTTTTTATGAGATTTCAAACAATTTTACAACATTTTTCAATAATTTTTAGAAATATTTTCACAACTTTTACGTCATTTCCCAACTTTTCATGATTTTTTTGACTTTTTAAACAAAGTTTTAACCAATTTTTATGGAAGTTAATGAAATTTTAACGCATTTTCAACGGTTTTCATGACATTTTAAATGATTTTTATGGAAATTTCAGTAATTTTTTTGTCCAAATTTTTGGCCCATTTCTCGTGTCCGTAAAAACCGTCACGAAATTTCTTGACGATAACTTTTAGACATTTGGTCAGACTTATTTGGACTTGGAATTTTTTTTAGATTACCATTGACTTTTTGAACTTGGAAAATTTCAGAAATAATGCTGACTTTTAAACATTTTTTCAGACCTTTTTAGGATTTTCAAAATTTTTGTATTATTTTGATCAATTTTATCAACTTATTTTTAGTCACATTTTTCCATTTTCTTTTTAAAAATTTCCAATTTCCTGAATAAAGTCAATTAGTCAGATTTTAAGACTACTACACATAGTAGGAGTTGAGTCAAATTTCTGGTACTTCACATTTAACTTTTTAAAAAATTGGACTCAAAATTGAAAAATTCAGAATCACTCGTACTTTCATTAGTTTGGATAAGTTTCTTTCGTTTCCTCTACCTCCAAAAAAGAACGAAGAGAAAAAAATTTATCCTTGATAAACCAATACATACGAATTGTGATAGGGAGAACAGGGGAAGGGGTAACTTCAACGTTCATAACATCTCGATAAATTATCTGTAATTTCTCTGTAAATTACTCTATAATTCTACACGCAACTATTAGATAACTATGCATATTCTATTTCGGTAGGTACCAAAAACTATATATTTTTTCTCTTACCTCTTCATAGATGAAATTATCGATCTCCTCCAACGGCCTGCCATACAAATTCGACGGAAACGGTTCGTACTTATCGGGCAGCACGGATTCATCTTCGATGCTGGACTTTCGCTTCCTGGCGAATCCGCATTCGCGAGCGATCTTCACCGTCTTGTTATCAAACTTATCCGCCGACTCTTTGGTAAACGGTTTGAAATCCGGTTTCGGCTCGTTTTTCCGACTAATAATCGAGCTTCCGGCCGACGACGGTTTCTGCGCTTCATTTTTCGATTTGGCCGACGATTTTTTCAACGTAGTCGGCAACCGAATACGAAACATATTTAACTACCCGTGCAGTACCGTTTCATCATGAAAAACGTTCGTCGGTACGTGCCCGGACGGCGAAAAAAATTACCATATTTACGCGTAATTTATTTGACATTTTCCTCCGCGTTTCGTCGCCGAGCAGAATTTCTTTATTGATGCCAAGCCCGGCGTTTGGGGTAACGCAACCCTCGTCGATAACAAAAACAAACACCGCGAATACACCTGTAAAATAATAAAATCACATCGACGGGTTAATTTCTTCGTAGAACCTCGGCGTATTGGAATTAGAGAGGCCATTAATTTTAAATTATTTTAATAGTTACAAAATACCATCGAAGCATCGACGCTGTGCTGTGGCCGCTGAATCAATTAAACCATTACGACAATCTTCTTAACGCGGATTACGTACCCTAATTTCAATTTCTGAATACCAATTCTACCGGTATTAATTTACCGGTCAACTTGAATTTGGATCTGACCGTGGTAAGTGCACAAACGTGTATAAACATAGGTTGCCCAGCTAGATGCCCACCGGCGAATAGGTACTTCGACCGAACTAAACCTTTATCGTTATTTCGTGCAATTAAACTTACATTACATAAAAATGTACAAAGCTTTTGAAATTTTTAAAAGCTTCGAGTTAAATGGCCAAATTTCCAGCCCATTCGATACACTATAACCTTTTACAAGGTCTTTGTTTCGAGTTCAGACAATAATTTAGACTTTCGTATTTGATAAAATCTCTTGTTTTACGAAAAACCGTGAAGTAGCTCGAATTGTGACCATAAATAAAACGAAATGAAATCAAGATAAATTGCCAGCTTGATAAGAGCATATGTGTTGTACTTTATCAACAGGTGAAAGCGTAACTCTTCGTTTAAACGGTGAGTAAAACGACTGTCATACTTTTTTCGTATATACGTGTGTTTTCAAGATCGTGTAATTTGTTTTGTTTTTAAATTATGCGGAGTGTTTGGTGAGTAGATGTTTTACTCGAGAGATTTAAGTACAAAGTAGAGACGTAGTTATCATTGAAAAAATATGTACACAATTTTAATCCCACTGGACCGCTTGGAGAGGAGTTATGGGTCTTCAAAGTAGTGCCAGTTTGAAAAAAAAAAAACGGAAAGCCCCAATCTTGAAAATTGCTGATGGTTGCGCAAGTCATAATTTGAGATTCTGCGTTGATCTACGAATATGAATGAAATTTTGATCCCAGCCTCATTTTGGTTCCAAATCAGAGGCTTCAGAAGTCTACAGACTTTTCAAGAAAATGATGTTTCCAAGAGACGACGAGGTTCAACAGCTTGAAACGAATACGAAATTTATAATTGTCGACCTAGACTTGATTAGAAACCATGATCGTCTTATTTCTTCAAAATTTCTTCAAAAATCATCAAAATTGTTAGAAGAATGTGAGTTTTTTTGTGTTTTGCAAGAATTCCAAAAAATTAAGAAAAATATTACGTCAACAGATTTGCAATCGTTGATTTCAAATCAGACGTTGATTTTTGCTAATATCGCTAATTTTTACCTAAAAAAATTATTTCTCTGGCAATGGGAACCTCAGCTCACAAAATGAAGAAGAAAAGTTCTTGATTGACAATTCAAAACCAGCCCAAAAACCATACTTTTATATTTTTGGGGGAGGGGAGGGGAGGGGAGGGGGGAGATTCTGGGAAAATTTCAAAAATACGAGTTACGATGTTTTTCGACCAAATTAAAAACAATTGACTTATTGGGCTGGAAAATTCATTTAATACCCAAAAAATTGCAGCATTTTCATTAAATCATCGTCATCTTAAAATTTTCATCGAATCATCGCCATCTTGAAATTCTCATGAAATCATCACCACCTTATGACCCTCATCAAATCATCGCCATTTCAAGATTCTCATTAAATTATCACCCTGTTAAAATTCTCATCAAATCATCGCCATCTTGAAATTCTCATGAAAGCATCACCATCTTAAATTTCTCATAAAATCATCGAAGATGGTTTTCCAGATTGAAATTTTGTCTTTCCCCCCACTCACTACCTGTTGTGGAACTAGTGATAACATTCGATTTTTTTACTTCATGTTGTCATACTACATACCAATAACCCATTGCACTGGCCATTTTTATTAATATTTGGAAATAAACGCAATTGAAAATATCCCCTGCAATTTAATGAAACGCAATTTATTTGGTGTGCATCGGTACCTTAATAAAATTAAACCCAAGCGGAGCGAGAACGAAAATTTTTGCAAAAAAAAAATATATATTTAAAGCTGAAATTTCAACATTTTCACAATTTAAATTTTAATTCAAGGAACAAAAAACAAACTTCAAAATTTAATCACTTTTATTAAAATTTCGGGGTTTTTTCGTTATTTCGTGCTCATTTTCCAAATTCGTCCTTTTTTGGACATTTCGTGCTTTTCGTGCCCGGTAGACACCCTGATTACGTAGTTGAAACCCACAATTATAACTCGATTGTTTGATATTCGTTCCAAAATTGCACTTTTTTGATTTCTGGGCTACGAAAAATCAAAATAGCGATATTTTTCCTTTCATTCGAAGGCCCTGATCAGAAGAAATGTAGCAAACATATTTGGCCTTTGAGATTTTCTTCTCGAGATATCGCCATTTTTGAACCCGAAGATGGCAATATTTGAGCAACTTTCAAAAATTGAAATAAAATTGATTTTTGACTAATTTTAAATCGAAGATCTCGAATCTACTGTCAATTTTTTAATTTTCTGGCGTCGGTGGTTCGTTTTCAAGAAGTCTTCAAGTAATTTTGAAGTGTTGAAAGAGCAACGTAAACTAATTTGCTCGTACATAATCTAGACAAAAATTACCAGAAAGAAAATTTTTCTATTTTCGAGGCAGTATCTATTACCACTCCTAAAAATATGTTATAATACGATTTTTTAAAAGATAATTTGCCCCTTCAATACATATTCCCCCAGATCTTTTGAGCATTTTTCAGAAAATCTCACTCACCAGAAATCCCATATTTCAACTCATCACCTACAAAACCGTATTCGAGTAACACCTCTGCAAAAAAAAAACACCGCGAAAATTTCACCTAAGTAACTCGACACAGAACGAAACACCAATCTGCATCTTGCAACAAAAGGTACACGAGCAATGAGCATATACTACGATATGAAACCCAACCGTGTATTTAAAACGCCCAGAACAAAAATTAAGCTCACAATAGCGCCAAAGTGGAAAGTTGTCGCTTTGCTGGAAGTGTTAATGCCAACTATTTGCTATTGTTTTTAATGTTGTATATTTGAATCAGAATTAAGCTCGTGGATTTTAGTCGGGTTTCTTTCAAAGATCAGATTAGCATTTTTATCGTTCGGTATTAATTACCGTTGTGCGACTCTTTTGTATGAGTTTTTATCGCACTCGGGATATACGCGAAGGTTATACTCATCAACGGGTAAAAACTCGACTCGTTATTAAGCATTTGTGTGGGTGGACTTGAAAACACTACCGAAGTAAATTGAAAGCATAAGCGGTGATGAAACAATAACGAAAAAATAAAGAAATCATTATAAATTTTTTCCAACGAGTAATTTTTTAAAAGAAAATTTCTAGCAGGATACATTGGGGGATAAAAATGAAAAAAATCATCCGGTGCAATTTTTTTGGCTTCGTTTTCCAACACGCCAGCTTCGAGTATACTCGTAAACCATCGTAAATGAAATTTTTTCGTCAATACATCGGATTATTCTGTTAAAAATTGAATTTTTTTCGAACAATTGGGTTATCTCTCTTACGTCATCGTAGATTATTTTTTTATATAATATCGTAAAAAAATCAAGTTGCAGCCGAATTTACGAGCCAATAAATTACTCGCTTTGCAGACAATTGCTTTTTATCATGATACACGCTTTTACATTATTTCCAACAGATAGAAGAAAACAGTTAAAATTAATCGAAAATGCAAGAAAAAATCGAGTGGTTAGAACAACTGCATTCCTAGGTATTTCTTTTTATTCCATACCTCCTCAAAATTTTCAAAAAACCAAGATTTTTTTACAGTAGGAATTTTTTATTAAAAACTCGCACGATGTAGAAATTTTTATTCGAGGAGATTATTAAGGATAGCTGCTTACTTTTGATTTATTTTTATTATTCTTGAAAAATACAATTTATTTATACAAGATGGTCCATTCGAAAGATCGATGGTTTTAAAACAGAAAAAAAAATATTTCGACTTCAAAAATCTCGAAAATTAAGCCCCCTAGAAAAAAAACTAATAGCTCAAAGGAGAAAGAGAATTTAAAACTCCACAATTTTCATCCCTCGAATATTTTTCGTAGCACCCTCAGTTTGACCAGAAAATCCACGTGTATGAGAAATTTACAAACTGTTCTAATCGTAAAACAAATGCCATTTTCGACCTCGGCGCATTCAAAACCCTTAAAATCGATATGTATGAAAGATTTTTATCATTTCTCGAATTCTCCCCTACCCCCTCCCCGCAAAATGCCATAGTTTAGCTCTAAAACGATTAAATTGCACTCAAAAAAAAAAGTAATTTTTAATTATAGAATCAGTGTACAAATTTACACTTGAAAGCTGTTGATTTGAAGTTCAGAGAGTCTACATATTAAAACATGAGTAATCAAAAGTAGGGGTTAGGGGGTTATTCAAGTGGATGAAATTCAGAAAAGTGATGAAATATTATCGTGTATATCGATTTCAAGGTTTTTGGTAACGCTGAATCCAATTTCAGAGATCATTTTTCATTTTGATCGAAATTTTTTTACGTAAAACCAAATGCGACTTCCAAGAAAGAAAAAAACACTCTGACCTCAAAAATCTAGAAAACTAAGGCCCCGAGAAAAAAACTAATGGATGATAGAGGAGAAAGAAAATTTAAAGCTCTACAATTTTCATCGCTTGCTTATTTTTCGTAGCACCCTTAATTTGCCCAAAAAATTCACGTTTATGAGAAATTTACAAAGCGTAATTTTTTTTTCTTCATTTTCAAAACCATTGATTTTGTAAATTTCTCATAAAAAAATGAATTTTCTGGCTAAACTAAGGATTCTGCTAAAAAAATGCGAGGGATGAAAATTATAGAGCTCAAAATTATATTTCTCCTGAGAGCTATTAGATGTTTTTTAGGGAGCTTAGTTGTCGAGATTTTTTCAGTCAAAGTGTTTTTTTCTTTCATTTTCAAAACAATTGACCTTATAAATGGGCTACCTTTTATTTTTGAAATAATTTCCAGGCGAAAGGACATATCAAGTAAAGGAATTACATTTTTTCAATAAAAAAGTGACCAAATTTTCGGACTAAGTACGAGTTTTGTTTTGAAATATTGCGAATAAAAAAAGGCAATAGAAAAAATTTATTAATTTCATTGAAACCCCCCTCCCCTCCCCTCATTTCCATTTCCATACTACCCATGAAAGTAAAAGATACTGAAACTTTTTAAGTCCAAAAAATCATTTGGATTCTGAAAAATTTCCCAAGTCCAAAAAAAGTCTGACAAAGTGTCTAAAAATCAGCGCTAGGTATAAAAAGCTGTTTAACAAAATGCCTGATTTGGACTTTCTTGAAATTTTTTGACTCGATAAAGTTGAATTTTTCCAAATCTATAAATTTATTTGAAGTTTTAAGAAAAATTTTCAAGTTCAAAAAAGCCTAACAAAATGTCTAAAAGTCAGCGAGACGAAATTTTGTGATGGAATTTCGTGTCGTTTTTTCGTAGGTTTGGTCATAGTAAAAGCATTTCCATTGCTAAAAGGATAAATTCTCGAATCAAAAGCAATTTTTCTTTTCATCATCTTTCAAAACCATTTTCAGCTGATTTTTTTCTAGGATGATTTCTATCTAGAAAAGTGACATTTTTTACCTGGTTTCCATCCCCCTCCTCCAAAATTATCAAGTTTTATGAAAAAATAAATTCCTTGTAGTATCAATCAACTGAATTAAAGACAAGTTATACCACTGACCTTTTTAATCACATAAAAAGTAATACTTCGAGTCAAACTTTGACCAAAACAATCTAATTTTAATATTTTTCAACTCAACTCCTCACAGTGGAACAAATCCTTCAATTTGTTTTTGGTCAATTCGTTTGCGAACTACTTAGGTCAATCAAATCATCTAATTTACAAATAAATCACTCAAATCTCATCAAATTATTCGTGAACGCGTAGTTACAGATCAAATCGTTCGCGCATGATTCATCCTATTTCGTTCAATTCGTCCATAAACAGCTTATGCTGAATCTAATAATTCAATTCAAAAGTAAAAATGTTTCAATTTAAAGATATTATAGGACTCTTGAGTGGAAAAAAATGAAAATATCATTTTCAATGGTCCAAAATATTGGAATTTGGTTCATTTCGATTAATATTCTCTCAAAATTGATACAATTTCTTCGTTCTCGGCAGTTTTTCAACGAAAAAAATACATTTCAATTTTTTAATTATCAAAAATAAGTGCCACCCTGTTTTGAAATGATTTTATGCTCGCAAAATCGTACCAACCAAAACCTCACCCACACATTCGGAGCAAATCCAGCAAAAATCCCAAAACTCGTACCACCGCTGAAATACTCTAAAATTAAATTCCACCATCAAATCGTCCAATTTAACAGACTCTCGCATCGAAAAACTCATACATCTCGAAAATTTAATATTTTCCACCAATAATACCGCGAAAATATACGAGTAATAAACACTCGATGACCAACATGGCTAAAAACTCTCACTTCGAGTCGATTACACGCTCGAACTGGCGACATTCGAGAGCATACCGTATGTACGTAGGTAGGTACATCTCGAACAGGAATTTTTTTCAACTTGGATACTATCTCATCTACCAAGAGTTGTTTTCGCACAAGATAGGAAATTTTGCGTAGGCCGAACGATGACGTAATAGAAGAAACCTTTTCTCGTTCTCATTTTCTCGCTTTGCTTTTATAGTTCAACACCAATGCACAATTCGCAGATGCATAGATGGGTTATTTTGTGGACGAATTCATTCCATTTAAGTATTTTTCGAATCCACACGGAAATAAAAAAAAAATCTACATTACGGAAATGAAATTTACACCGTTGAAATTATCGAGTTAAAATACACGACTGTTGTCACGAGCCACAAACACTCGAAGCGATAAAGAAACCTAGAGAGAAAAATTCTTCAGACAAAAATCAGCAACCATTGTTTAATGTATACGACAAAAGACAATGATTTTTTTTTCACTCCTTAAATATAAAACCTCGGTCGTAGTCGCTCATAAACGCAAACTTTTCTCCCTCGATTGTTTTTCGTTAACTTTAAAAGTATCACCTAAAGCAAGACTGAATTTTCCTACGAAAAATATATATCGCTGATAATAAAAAAATATATGAAATTTTGTGGAAATTAAAACACGCTTTTCATAAAGAGAAAAAAAAAGCAAGAAAATATATACCAGACCCCTTCCCTTCATTATGTCATCGCGCCGTTTACTATATTTTTTTGTCCCGTTTTCATATACGACTGACATCTGCGAACCGTTTTAATTTCGCACTTGTCGCAGAATGGAGCTCTTCAGTTAGAAAAATTATATGATGAAGTTCGCTAATTGCGAACCGGAGCCGCATTTCACCGCGAAAATATTTTTTTATATGCGGTTCGTTTATGTATCTACGTATTTCAAAACGTTAGTAGTTTTACGAGCAGAACGAACAGCCAGCATCGGCATCATTTGCGAAATATTTTTCCTCGTTCGAAATGTGATCGTTAAAGGGCATTTATTGAATTTTCCTCTCGACGTGTATTCCATCGGGGCGAATTATTTTTTATCATTAGTTCAAAACGAGATAATATTCGGAAATTTATTGCCGGCGATTTTTATACGCGTGTTATATTGATCGACGGCACGTTCATCAGTAAATTAATCATTTCGACTTGAGAGGCGCGCGGAGTAGGCAAATTTATTAACGCGAGGTTTGTTGTATTTGCGGCGGTTTGAGTAGGCAAATTAATTAACACGAAGGAGTTGAAAACGAGTTCCAAATTTCGACTCGTCTTATTTGGTATTTATTTTAATGTTTTTTACGCGAATCCAGATGTGTGTTGAATTAATGAAAAGGAGGATTAAAGACTAAGTATTTTTTTTTGCACAAAAAAATTATTGAAATTTTTGGGGAAAACGGTAAATTTTTTTGAAACATTAAAAGTAGTCCACTAAAAAGGGCGAAAGTTTCAGAGAATCTCTTAGATTCAGATTGAGAGGAATTGAATGGGAAAATCTGCATCTTCCTCCATTTTAAATAGAACAATTTGATTTGAGTAGGGAAATTTTGCCAAGAGATGACTGTTAGTCATCAAAAAGTGATAATTCCTAAAAAATTCAAAAATTCTGAACACTAAAAATCACTATTTATTACCACAATTCAATTTTCCTTCACCCCCCGCGCCCCCTAGGGTGTCTACCAAATCGTAAAAATGAAAATTCTATCGTGCTTTTCTTTGTCTTTTTCATGCTTTTAAAAAAAAAATTCATGCCATTTTGAAATTTTCCAAGGAAATTTGCAATGCACCCCCCCCCCCCCATTATTCATTTTATATGCTTTTGGATCATTTTCAAAAATTTTTACTAAAAGGGGAAGAGCAAAAAAACAAAAAATGTTTTGGTCGATAGATAATCGAAAGATGTACAAACATACCCACAAAATCAGCGCCGCGCGCCGTGAAGCAATCAGAAGGGGGAGAAAACTGTTATTTCATTATTTTTTGATCTTAAAAATCGTCAAATGATGCTCCTCAACCCATCAAAATTGACTTAGGAGGTGACCATTGGCATGTAGAATTGGTGTGTGCCCTAGAGGTGCTTTTTGGAGGTTCCAACATTCACCTTAAAAAACCTACATTTTACGAAAGCCATTTTTCGCTGTTTTCAATTTGTGTAATGGCAACAGAGTACACTGTAAGCAGTGACGTAATCAAACAAACATTCAAGCGAAGGGAAGAAGTGACCAAAAAAAGTGATTTTATGATAGCTTCGAAAGATATTCATTATTTTGTCGAAATAGGTGAATTTAATTGGTCCAAAATTTTTTCAGAAAAAGGAATTCATAAGGTGAATTTTCATTATTTTTTTCAACATTTCTAGTGTCAAGACTCAAGAGGGTACATTCTTTGACACCCCCTCCGCCCCATACCGATAATTCAACTGATTCAGAGGATGACAGGTTTGGAGAGAAAAAATTTGATTTTATATACACTTGAAAAATATCTGTTATTATTAATAAATTTATTGAAATTTTTGCAAAAGAAAAAATCATTTAAAGTAAAAATTTTAAGGTTTTTTCAATTTCAATTTCAATTGAAGGAATAAGTATTATCGAAAAACAAATTTCAAAATTTAATCAACTTTATCAAAATTTCATGATTTTTGGCCAAATTTCGTGCTCATTTTCTGAATTCCTGTTTTTCGTGCCCCGTAGACACCATGTCCTTCCCCTTTTCTCCACTAGAAATTTATCTGTAGAAACTCAAAATTATTTTTATCTCTCTCCTCCAAAAAATACACGTCATTTAAGTACTCAAAACAAAGAGAAAGTGATGTTAAATTTTCAATAAAAAAAAATACAAGGCAAGTAACATAGAAATAAAAATGCCACTTGTTTTAGAACCTTGAGTCAAAAAAGTGTATTTAAAGTTAAAAATACTGAAAAAGAAATCGGTAGGTATATATTGAATTTAAAAATTCAAAAATAACTTCCTCCCACTTTGGAAAAAAAAATGATTGAGAAACTATTGGGAGTCTAACAAAATTTCCAAACCAAAATTCGGTACTTTTGCAGGACTTTTTCACTTTTTTGTAACATCTTCTGCCGGATATTTTTCAAGTTTACGAGCTATCCCCTCCCACCAAAAAGAATAATCTATAGTTTTTTGCAGAAAAAATATTGAAGACTTGATTTTTCACCTTCCCTCCACTCCAGTTTCACCTAAAATTGAATAAGTTAAATTCATCAGAGATGTGACGTAGTCGTAAAGACATTCGCGGAAGAGTGGTGGTCATAAAGAATATCTGTGATTTTATGTAAAATTATTTTAAAAATGTCAATCATTAGGTTGCTATAATAAGCAGTGTACCCAACACCCATTGAGACTGAGCCCTGTCCGAGCGAAATGAGGACAAAAATTCTTCCAAGAAATGGCATTTAAAAGCTTAATTTTTTTCAAAATGATACATTTTCATTTTTAATTAATTCTGAACCAAAATTGCATTACTTTTGACGTTTTGAGCCAAATTCAGCCCTTTTCCAGCGTTTTTTAGATTTTCAGCACCACTTGGTCAAATGGAGAACTTTTTTAGCACTTTTAGCACCTGTTGGACATCTTGTAAATAAGGTTTCAAACAAGAAGCTATACTCATCTGCCTGCCCTGCCCTCCCCTGCCCTCCCCCTCACAGTTATCGAAATTGCATTTTGAGCTGAAAAAATTGAAAACATTATCAATGAAAAAAATATATGGAAATTTTATTTTAATTGATCGTAGACAATTTGGCAGTGATTTACACCCTTTCGATCTTAGTGTTCAGAAAACTAGAAAAAATAATTTTTTAAAATTTTCATGACTTTTTACGAGGTACATTTCAGCAGAGTTTTGAGATTTTAGGTTAAGGTTTAAGCTTTGAGGTTTGGGTTAGAGGTTAAGGTTGAGTAGAAAATTAAAAATTTCATTTGAATTTTTCAAAAAATCATATGTTGTAACTGAAAGAATCTCCGAAATTTTCAAGGTCAAAAAAGTCGTCTAGAGTATCCAAATTTCGTGACGTAATATTCCATGCCAATTAGAAATAACTTTATTTCCCCTTTTTCTCTAACAATAGTTTCATCATAGGTTGAGAAAATTAATGAAAATTTTATTTCTGACGATCAGAAAATTCAGAAGTGATCCTCTCCCCTCGTACACAAACAATTTCGATCGTTCAGATTCACCTCCTCATTTTTGGTGTTTTTCAAAAAAAAAAAAATTATATTTGCTTATACGTATTTGTACGTAAGTTTGAGTTTACGCCGGAAACGAAGGGTGAAGAGGATATTTTGAACCCCTAAAATTAACGAGATTTCATTTTAAGATGAAAAGATTAGATTAAGATTTCAAAACTCTGACAAATCATCGGATAAAATTCATAAAAATCAATCGTTGGCCCAATTTCACCCTGTCAAACAAATTGGAAACATGTTCCAGTAATTTTAGAATCTACAGCTGGTTTTCTACACTTCTCCATCAGCTTCAATCTACTCGTTCCTCAAAGAAAAAAACCACGAACTCGAGGTATTAAAAATATTCAATTTTTGTATTATTTCAACAGGTTCTCCCCTCGCCTATTCGTAGATTATTTCAATTTGATGAATTTTAGCTCAATTGAAAAGCCCTAAACTGAAACCAATACGTATTAAATTTGCTAAACGTACAATGACCGAGCAATATACGAAAATATACCTATCAAAGTGAAATCAGTACGTGATATCGTTTCACTGCGTATGTTTTTCGGTACCTAATGCTGGAATAGTGAAATGGTATGTATTTGTTCGCAGGCGCCATGTGGACAAGGTGTAATATTTCGTAACGAGGGTTGCATACATAAAGCGAAAAGGTAATTTCGCGATTTGCTGTGGAATTGTCTATTTTTATGTTTCGCGTCGATTGTAAAGAGGAAAATATTTTACGTTTGGGTAATAAACATTTGTCGATGCGAATGGCTCGAAGTTGTTAAAATTTACGCGACGAATGTGCTTTATGAAAAATATGTGTGTGCTCTCAAGTTCGCCAAATTATACTTAATGTTAGTTCAGCTAGCACTTCTATTGTAATACGTTTACATTAATCGAATGAAAACTACATACTAAGATTTAACCCTTCACTTCTGCACCCTTTTCAAACTCATACCTCCATTTAATATAGACCGATGCATCATCGCGAGTCGAAATAGAAAATTCAAAGAAAATGCGATACGTATCAATGGGAAAATTAAATTTGCTCCGAAAAACTATAATTACGCAGTCAAAATAAATTCTAGGGGTACCTTTTTGCGCGGTCATTATCGTTAATTTGATGTACTGAAAGATTATACGAGGCTGGTTTTTAAAGGCCCCCGGTGTAGTCGACTTTTAATAATAATATATATAATCACGATTGGCCTTAACCTTTTAATTAGCAGTGTTTCCTAAATTGCGCATTTCGGTGATTTTTTTTCCCCCATCCCTAATTCACTTCGCCTTCCTTCGTATTCGTAATTTACCCATAAATTAAGGTTATTTAAGAAGTAACCAGTACACCGCCCGCCATCGAGTTATGGTCTGTTTGCGAAAACATTTCATGTTTGGAAACTTTTTTGCCTCGTTTTACGCTTCTTTGTAAAGTAAGTAAGGAGTACGATGCGTGAAACATCCATAACTATGGCGAAAAATTTGCCTTCTTTGCGTCACGACTAACTTTCCATATTCTTGCGCTGATTTAAAAGCTACGAGAATTTAAGGCAGATTTCTTTGCTTCTTTTTTTCAATTGAACAAGGACATGTAAATTTGCGCGATTCGTAATTTGGATTTTATAAGGGAAAGTTTCGGTCTCGTTGGAATTTTTCATGCTTCGGTGATGCTGCGATTCGATTAGCGGTGCTCACTTTTTACATTTTGATTGCGTTTTAGCCGTTTGTAGAGAAAGATTCGGGTTTGTTGGAGGATGTTTGTTTTTCGATTTTTAAATGACATAGTTTTTTCTGTCGAGTTCGTAATCCGGATCGTGAACAATTAATCAGGTATGAGCGAATCATTTGCGAACGAATTAATTAGAAACGAATGGTTTACAAACGATTTCATTATATATGAGTCGTTCACGAACGTTTAGGCCAAATATGAGTGAATCATTCAGGAATGGTTTGAATCAATATAGGTCGTTCATGAATCATGAACACTTTGATCAAACTATGAGTGAATCATTAGAGAACGAATTAGGCGAACGAGTAGTTCGTGAACGATTTGCTCAAATGTAAGTTGTTCGCGAACGATTTTATCAAATATGATCAAATCATTCGCGAACGATTTGATTGAATGTAAGTCGTTCGCGAATGATTTGATCAATATGAAAGTCGTTCGCGAACGATTTCATCAAATATGATCAAATCATTCGCGAACGATTTGATTGAATAGAAGTCGTTCATGAACGATTGGACCGAGTATGACTGAATCATTCAGGAATAAATACGAGTGAATCATTTGCGAACGATTCGTTCAAATATAAGTAGTTCACGAACGATTTCATCAAATATGACTGAATCATTCACGAACAATTTGAATATAGTTTGTTCATGAATCATGAACGATTTGATTGAATGCAAGTGAATCATTCGCGAACGATTTCATCGAATGAATCATTGGTGGACGTGTGAACGTTTTCATCAAACTAATCGTTTGTGAACGTGTGAACGTGTTCATTGAACGAATCATTCGCAAATGATTTCATCAATGATTGAATCACTTATGAACGATTTTATTACATATGAGTCGTTAACGAACGATTGGACCGAATATGAATGGAACACCCAGGAAAAAATTGAATGAAAATAGATCTTCATGAATCAGAAACAATTTGATCAAATTATAAGTAAATCATTGGCGAACGAATTCATCAAATGATTCGTTCGCGAACGATTTGACTAAATACGAATGTTCGTTGAACGAACCCTTCGCGAACGATTTTACAGAACGAATTATTTATGAACGATTTCATCAAATGAATCATTGGTGGACGTGTGAACGTTTTCATCAACTAATCGTTTGTGAACGAGTGAACGTTTTCATCGAACGAATCATTCGCGAACGATTTCATAGAATGAATCGTTAGCGAACGATTTCATCAAATGAATTATTTGTGAACTTGTGAACGTTCACAGTCGTTCGCAATAGATTTGATCGAACTGAGCAAATCGTTCACGACACTGAATCATTTTTCCAACCAAGGTATCAAAAATTTTGAAAAGATTATTCAATCAATGCTTTATAAAGATTTATATTGATGAGCAGCACCTTTCTCCTAACCCCTCGTTCATTTTGTCAATAATTTGAGGAAAATGATTCGTAATCCACTTAATTACGAATACGAGGAATGAAGAATTTTTCATTTCCTGCACTTAAAAATTTCTAAACATCAAGTCCTGACAAAAACTAATCAGAAATATTTTGAGTGTTGAAAAAAGATGTATACAAGGATGAAACGATACCAAGAATTTGAATTCTCGAGTCACGTTTCATTAATAAATTCATTTTACAGCAGTCAGTATTTTCAAAGCTGTTAAGAAAATTGCATAAAAAATTAAAACCTTCGAATTCCGACCATTCTTGTAAAATCATAACTTTATATCTTCCAAAACTAAACTTGTAAATAATGAAATAAAAAAATCAAAAAGAATTGGAAAAGAATCGAGAACACGGTGTAAGTAATTTTTCCTCGCAAATATTTCATCATTTTTTATCGATCGAGTCAAACAATTTTCCTTCTTTTTTTTCCAAAAGGCCGAAATTCATTTCGAAATTAACTTATAATTTGATAAGAAACTGCAACGATATGAAAAATTGTACGTTGTATCTAGCTCGTTAGAAAATTTACATTCATTTTTGCACGAAATTCTCTACAAACGGTTTAAATGAGAGAAATTAAGAATACATTTTTGTACATTTGCAATTTGTGCGCGAGTAATTTTCGTTGAAAATATATATTTCGCTTCTGTCGTCGAGAAATGAAACGTCGGTATTTTCAAAATTTCGGCCCCCGTGGTAGTTTCTAAAGTGATATTTATGTGCAGTTAAATGATAACTTTGCAGTTATATGGAGTGTTTTATAATTTACGATACCGTTGAGGTGATTTAGCGAGCCCGGAGATGTGAAGAAATCGTCATAAAATATTCAACGAAAGGGAATATTTTTGTAGTTCGAATAAAAGAATTGTCGCGTTTTGAAACAAGTTAACAGTGTTTTTTTCTTCAGATTTGAATTATCTTTGTTTTGGTTAAAATGAGAAAATAATATTTCCCGCGTTAGATTCGGGTGTTTGAACTGATCGTCGTTTGTGTTAGATAAGTTGCCTACGCAAAATGCCGTAAATAATAGCGAATTCGTGTTAATAAATTTGCCTACTCTATTCCTTGATGAATCACTTCATCCGTTACCCAGGTCACTGACAAAAATCCCGTATTCTGAATTAGAAATGATAAAATGAACAACTTTGTCAAATTTAAAATTTAAATTGGCATCAAATTGAAAAATTTTGGAAAAAAATTTTCATAAAAATAATTTTCCGTGATAACTCGAAACAAACACAAATTGTTAGTTTTTCAAACTGTCGAGAGAAAATTTTTCAACCAAATAAAATGAAAATTTTATTCACCCAGTTTCTGAGAGTCGAAAACCATCGCAAAATATAATCGCCCTTCAACATTATAAAACCTGCAATAATAAAATTACAAAATTTCAAACAAAACTCGACGTATAAATACAATTACACCGAGCGCTGCGCAAGGGTTGAAAAAAAAACACACACAAACGAACAATCGCAAAACACAACCGAATTATAAATAAACCTTTGCTCATAAAAAAATCAAAACAATCAACTCGAGTCGTAAAATTTGAATAACAACGCTCCGGAGAAAAATTAAAAACACCTTAACTTCGTTCGCTGCCCAAATTCGAAGAATTATTAAGAGAAGACAACGCACGTGTAAAGTTGATAATCCGTAAAAATGCGAGTACTTCGAATAGGGAGAAAATAAGCTTTATACGTTTTCACAATGAAAAAAAAAGAAGCAAAAAAAAAGTTCTTCGTTAATACAACCAAATGTAACTCGTCGCTTTGGATTAGTTCGTATAAGTCATGTTTCGTACACAATTGTTAAAATACCATGTTTCGCAGCCGAGTATAATGATTGACAAGCTAATAATAAGTTTTCGAAACAAAACTTTTTAAAACGATGAATTATTAACTTTACGAAATGTTTAAAATCGTTGCCAACGTGGTAAAATAATACCGAGTCTTTGGTAATTTCTTCGATTAAAAATCCCATCTATATTTTTCCATATGGTAAATAAAATAACTTTTTAAATTAGAAAAAAAAATACGACTTGGAAATTCATTTTTTTAAATTCAAAAACAATACGAAATGTAGGAAAAAAGCAGATAAAAAAAGTTTCGAGGGAAAAATCGATCTTCTTAATTTTTCACACATTTCGTATTTCGCTTTTAATGTACTTCGCTATATACAAAGCTCTTGTGAAAAATAAGCTTTTTACTCGCAGCCAGCGTTCAACTCGTATTTATTATCTTTTTAGAAAAAATAGCTATATAACGAGAAAAATACAAGAAAGGAAAAAGAAAAGGAAAAGTTTTTTTAAAAATATCCAACTTTATCTTCTTAATCTAAATTGAATTGAAATTTCATTCGTAGTTCATTTTACTTTCAATAAGAAACACCCTCAATTACTTCGAATGCAAAATAAAAGAGAAAAACGATCATTTGAAAAAAATTGATTCGCCAATTCAATTTACTAATAAATTTTTATAATTTCAACTCTACCCTTTTTATTATTCTTATCGATGGAAAACCAGTCGATTTACATAGCTATAGCCCTCTATTTTTGCATTATTTATTATTCGAAAATTTGGTTCGAACGTTTTCCATGATTTTGATCTGAATTTGCGACGGTTATTATTATTTTTATTTGGGGGTAATTTTAATTAGATGGTAAAAATGATCAACAGTAAATTTGTAATTTTGGCTGTGATATTTTTTTACAATTTTTCGTTCGAGTTTCATTTTTGTAAAAAATAGAAAATTGTTCCCTCTCCTTCGTAAATTACATTTCGAATATCATAAATTTTCAATCGATTTAGATTAGAATCGAAGAAATAATTTTGACGAAAGAAAAAAAGATAAATAGAATAATAAATTCCAAAGAGTTTTGGATTTCTCGAAATATCTTGTACAATTAATTTAGTATCACGTCATGTTGAAAATATTTTCAACAGAACTTTTCAATTTTTTAACTTCTTATCTTTTTCACTCGAGAATTTACTTTTATTTATCTCGATCAAATTTTCAATAATTGCTTTGAAACAGCAGTGGCGTGGCCAGGAGGAGCCCATGCGGAGAGTAATGTTCGATTCTGAGGGAAGGGATCGTTTTAAGATTGCTGCTCGAACAAAGCGAAAGCAAAAATTGAATAAAAACTGTGTTTGAGAGAAGAAAGCTGGTCCAAAAAAGGATTTTTAACGAATTTCCTTCACCAATTATGGAGGGGAAGGGGGATTGAACCCGTAAAACCTAAAAAATATGAAAAGTTTTCTAATAAAATCACCTCCCTCCCTGAAAGAAAAGAATTTTGATGATTTTACAGGTGAAAATTACAAAAGTACGATTTCAAATGAAAATTGACATTCTTTCATATTAGGCATAATTTACATAATCAAAAAATGAAGAATTACTCATCGGATTCAATTTAGAATTACATATTTTGATACATTGGAAAAAACTTGTTTTCAACAGAAATCGACATTTCTGATTTTTCCAAAAACGAGTAATTTTCGTCCTTAGATTTGATGTTAAAAATCAAGGATTACGTAGTTTTAAACGGATTTGAATAGATTTTTGAACGAATTTCACATCAAAATCTCCTTTTATATGTGATTTTCCAAATCTTATTACACTTTCGTCAATTAACTTTTTCATTGCTGAAATATCTATTAATTTTTTTTTTTTTAAATAAGAAAATTTCAATCAGAATTAAAGCATCTATTTTTACACTTTCGATTCCTACCTCGAACAAAATTGAAAGAGATTTTGATCGAGTGTTCTTCAGGAAATATGCATTTTCTCATTTCTCCTCTCCTCCAATTTCTTGGAAAACCCTTGTTTCAATACGAAAAAATCATTTTCGAATGCGAAGATATTTTTACAAATTCGATCTCCCATTGCATCCCAACAACTCAACTTTTTCAAAGACAATTCCATGGAAAATTATTATGAAAGCTGAAAAATGAAAACTGCCGACATTCTTCAATTTTCCTACAAAATCCCAAAATACAATTTTACACTTTTTTCAAAAAACAAATAATTTTTCACAATTTCTCGCTAGAATTAAATTAATTTTTCCAAAATGGTGGGAAATCAAGCTGCTTCATTTCTGATCTCCTCTCTTTACCACATTCTCGCAATTTTGCTGGACCCATTCCAAAACTTCTAGTGATTTTTTCTGTACCACGATTAAAGTCTAAGATACTTTGGTCAATTGACCTTTTGTTTGATTTATTATGTGTGAAAATTTCAAAAAAAAAAAGAAAATGAATTTTTTACAGTTTCCATTTGTAAGTCGAAGGATTCAAAAATCACAAATCATAAGAGATTAAAATCGAGTGCTCTTTATAAAATATGCACCTTATTCTCTCATTTCTCTTCTCCTTCCAATTCTTGGAAAAAACCTATTTTAATACGAAAAAATCGTTTTCGAGTCTGAAGAATTTTTTTTACAACTTTATTCGAAAAATTCAACTTTTTCAAAGGCAATTGATGGAAAATAATTGAAAACACTAAAAATGAAAATTGTCAACTTACTTCAATTTTACACTTTTTTCAGCAAACAGATAATTTTTCAAATTTCTCAACTCAAATCAAATCAATTTTTCCAGCATTGTGGGAAATTAAAAACTGCTTCTCTTCTCCTCTCCTCTCATTCTGCCCAGTCTTGATATTTCGCTGGCACAATTTCAAACTTCGTGTTTTTTCTGTACCACGATTAAATTTTCAAATTTAGCCACGACTCCCAACCTTGAACCTCTTCATCCCTCTGCAGAGAATTATCAAAACGCCATCACCCGATTCTAAATTAGGTACTCATTCGTCCAACTTTTTCATTGCTGAAAATTTCAAAAAAAAAACAACAACGACAATTTCAATCGGAATTAAAGCATTCATTTTATACACTTTGGATTTGTAGCTCGAATAAATTGGAAGAGATTTTGATCGAGTATTCGGGAAATAATCTTGTTTGATTTTTTATGGGTCAACACTTCAACGAATTTTTTATACTTTCCGTTGGAAAATCGAAGGTTTGAAAAACCATAAACTAATAAATCAGTCGAGAGATTTTGATCGACTGCTCTTTACAAAAAATGCACTTTATTCTCTTATTTTTCCGCTCTCTGTCCATTTCTAGGAAAAAACTTGTTTCAATACGGAAAAATTTTTGAATTCAAAGATTTTACAAATTTGACACTTTTTTCGAACAATACAACTTTTTCAAAGGCAATCTGATGGAAAATGATTAAGAAAGCTGAAAAATGAAAACTGTCAACATTCTTCAATTTTCCTAAAGAACCTCAACGAGCAATTTTTTCACTTTTTGCTCAAAAAAACAAATAATTTTTCAAAGTTTTTCTACTCGAATCAAATTAATTTTTCCAACATTGTGGGAAATCAAGCAGCTCTCTCCTCTCATTACCTCATTCTGCCAATTTTGCAGGCTCAATTTCAAACTTCTCGTGATTTTTTCTACGCCACGATTAAATTTCCAAATTGAACTACGACTCGCAACCTTGAACCTCTCCATCCCTCCACAGAGAATTCCCCAAACGCCATCGTCCGATTCCCGATAACTCATCGCCCACCCAAACATCCAAAATAGAAAAAGAAAACACGTATTTGTAAAAACATAAAATTTTAGGAATTCTGCGCAATAAAAATCATAAATATACGCATTTCGTAGGAATTTTCATTTACGGTCGGCAATTTCAACTCTTTACTATTCACGTCGACAGATCAAAGCTTTTATTTGAATTCGCATATGGAAAAAGCAACCCCGGTCCTCTTTTTTTTTTACGATGAACTGCATCGTTGTAAAATTTCATAAAAATATACCCGACGTTTTTAAACCTTCACCGGGGTGAAAAAAATTACCAAGATGAAAGATATTAAAACGTAGAATCTTGTCGGTTGAACATGACGAAAAAGGCCTACCGTTGAGAAATTAATTAACTCGGCCGGAAACCTTATTCAAAAGAACACGTTAAACAACTATGGGCTACCAACAGGTAAACGAGATAGGTGAACGTAGATCTAGGTATATATAAGATGACTTAGCACCGTATTAAATTTCGATTTATCAATACACAAACTCCTACTTACCGCAAAAACGACTATATGACGATACAAAGCCACGCACAAAGCTTTGGACGCAATTTAGGAAACCCCATTTTTTAAAAATGTCATTAGCATAATACACTTAATGGTTCATTATAAGAACTCGCTTATATGAGTAGGAAAAAAACTAGAGTAGAAAAAAAAGAGGTTAAACAAACGGGCGGGATTTCCCTCGGCCCTCGAGCCGTAGTATAAAAGAACGGGGCAGCGAAAAAAAAAAAAAAATACGGTGAAAAATTCAAACAGTGTGAGAACGTCACATGTTGCCGCACTAAAGGTATACGACGCGCATAACTTAAAACTATGGCCAGTAGTCACGCAAATTTCACCTTTTATGTTTAACCCGGTAAAATTACAACAATTTTCACAGTATCCACGCGAACTCTTCGACGGTGTACACCCGGACTAAAACTGAAGTTTTCAAAGGAAGCCTGCAGTCAACGAGTGGAGCTATTACCTTCCGCCCGCCGCACCCGACCCACAGAGCCCTCTGCCCCCGCCACCCGAGACGTGCGCGGTTACCAAACTTTGCCCCCAACATGCTGGCGACGGTTACGCATGGCATTTCTATATATTTTACACCATACTGACCCATATTACGGTTCGTTTCACCCCCTAGTCAAAAATTAACGGGTTTCTATATTTAAAATTCAATATAGAGCTGTAATGGTATAGTTGATAACCGAGCAGAATAGGTGGGTA
Source organism: Pseudococcus longispinus (assembly GCA_900064475.1). Classification (NCBI taxonomy): domain Eukaryota; kingdom Metazoa; phylum Arthropoda; class Insecta; order Hemiptera; family Pseudococcidae; genus Pseudococcus; species Pseudococcus longispinus. The sequence continues at coordinate 22,322 of FIZU01049393.1, forward strand.
GGTAGAGCAATACGTGGAACATGTTGGCTGAATTTTCATCTCATTATTGGTCAACACACGTAGTTGGAAATCATCCACCCTCGGTGCAATATCTACTTACAGGTTGGATGCATGTATATGTAGGTACAAGTACGTATACGACGATACACGTAAAATAACATATATCAAGTCGATGAATTTTCCTCATTCGAAAGCGAAACAACGAGAATAATCGAATCAACAGGGTTATAGGGAAAACCGACCACGTTGTAATTGATTTTGATAGTTAATCGATTAGAAAATTTTCGCGAGATGTTAATTTATGAAAAAAAATTTCCACCGAGAAGTTATCTACGAGTAGGGTTTTCGATTAGGCCAATTACAATATTGAATTGTTCATTCGATTTCGCTCGAATTGGCCAACGAATAAAAGCACGAGGAAAAATAACTTTCGCAGCTTAGGGAGTATTCCTTTTTAATGTTTGAGTGAATTATTAGAAGGGAGAGGTTAATTCATAATTTTGGAGACGAAAAAAGTGGTATAATTTTCTTGGGAGAAGATTATGGAATGGAATTTTTTTCTTAGAAAGAAATGCTTTCAAAATGAGAGATTTTACTCGTATCAATTCACGAACGCGCATCAATTCGTGACTTGTTCTCGATTTGTTCGAAAAAAGATAGAAAGATTATCAAGTGACGAGTATAATTTGATGACTTAGGTCTCGTGAAATGTCTAAAAGTCAAATATTCAAACATTCTAAATTTTTCCAAGTTCAAAAGTCAACTGACCACTTTAAAAAAATGTTCAAATTCGAAAAAGTTAGAATTTCTAAAATTTTCCAAGTTCCAAAAATTATTTAAAATCTGAAAAATTTTTCAAGTCCGGAAAGTCTAAAATAGCCTGAAAAAATGTCTGAAAGTTAGCGTAATCTCTGAAAATTTCCAAGTCCGGAAAGTTGGTAGAAATTTGAAAATTTTTCCAAATTCAAAAAAGTCTGACAAAATGTCTGAAAGTCAATCTGATCTCTGAAATTTAACAAGTTCGATAAGTCTGCCTCATAAAATGTCAAAAAGCTACCCAGATTTTCAAAATTTTCTGAATTCGTCTGAATGTTGCCTTGATTTCTAAAATTTTCTATGCTCAAAAAGTCGAAATTGTTTATCTGACCAAATATCTAAAAGTCAAAATTATCTCTAAAAATTTTCAAGTCCAAAAAGTCAGTAGAAATCTGAAAATTTTTCCAAGCCCAAAAAAGTTTGACAAAATGTCTAAAAATCAGCGCAACAAAATTTCCTCGCTTTTTTTTCTAATTCAAATTTCAAAAAGTTTGTGTTTGTCTGACAAAATGTCTAAAAGTCAGCATTATTTCTAAAATTTTCTACTTTTAAAAAGGCAGTAAAAATTTGAAAAATTTTTCAAATTCGAAAAAGTCTGACAAAATATTTAAAATTTAATTTTCAAAGTTCAAAAATCCCAAATTGTTTGTCTGACAAAATGCCTAAAATTTATCATTATCTCTGAAATCTCTTGTGTTCAAAAAGGCAACGAAAATCTGAAAATTTTTTCAAAGTCCAAAAAAGTCTAACAAAATGTCTAAAAGTCAGCGTGATCTTAGAATTTTCCAATCTAAAGAATTATGCGTGACAAAATGTCTAAAATTTGGACCGAATTCTAAAATTTTTCAAGTCCAAAAAAGTCTGACAAAATGTCATAAAGTTAATTTCTGAAACTTTCTTAGTCCGAGAAATCTGCCTGATAAAATGTTTGAAAGTTATCTTCATTTCTAATAATATTTTCAAAGTTCAACAGGTCTAAAGTGATTATCTGACAAAATGTCTAAAAGCCAGCATTATTTCTAAAATTTTCAAAGTCCAAAAAAGTCTGACAAAATGTCTATAAGAAAGCATGTCACCGAAATCTGTCGGTCGGTCGTTTTTCGCGGTTTTACTCATTGCAAAAGCATATTCTATGCTAAAAGATTAAAAATTACTAAAGGTCGGTAAAATTGCTTGAAAAACTTATGGAATTTACTCAAAATTCAAGAAAAAGTGTCAAACTTCTTGTGAATTTTCTCAAAGTAGAGTAAAAATCAATAATACGAGTACATACAATGATAAACTCGTTTAAATTATTGTAAAAATGGTTAAAAAGATTTCACAAATTGATAAAACATCCATAGAAATGTTTCAACTACGAGTATCTCAAAACTATGTAAAAATGACGCAAAAATTATTTAAAATGCGAGAAAATCGTTAAACTTCTACGAAAATTGTGTCAAAATAACACAGAAATTGATCAAATTTCACCAAAGTGAGTAAATTTTTGCAAAACTTGATTAAAACAACGTGAAAATATGAGAAAATTATCAAGCTTTTAAGAAAATTTCGTAAAAATGCAATTAAGTTGATATTTCAATAAATTTTTAACACATGTTGAATAATTTTGACAGAGTTTTCAAAACGTTACATATCTAATGAAAACATATTTCAAAACAATTTCCATCGTTTTTCGATCTTTGATAAAAATTTTCATCCGAATTTTAATTATTTTTACAACATGTTCGCCAATTTTTTGTTTAAAAAAAACAATTTTCACGACAATTTTTTAACTTTTCTTCGTAATTAGAAGCTCCTTGACACGATTTAAAACAGTTTAAATGCAATTTTCATTATTGTAAATTTTTTTCCAAATTATTTCACAAACTTGACGCTTAAAGGTCAAGTGAAATTCAATTGATTTTTCAACTTTTTCAAGATGAATTGAAATCATTCGACAAACTTTTTTATAAAATATCAGATTGTTTTATATTTGAAAATTTCTCATTCATTTTTTGTTCAAATTTCAAGTCTTGGTATTGCCACCAAAATTTCAATTTTGATTTCATTCACAGTCAAAAAGTGAAATTCCAACACCATCACATTTGATAATTCCTCTAGGTAATTTTGCATAGTAAAATTTCAACTAAAATTTATAACAAATCTTCAAAACATATTAATAATTTAAAAACTATTACTCGAAAGAAAACTGTAACTTTTTTTTTGAAATTTTACCAAAACGATCTAAGTGCGATCAACGCAATTCTTATTGAAATTTGATTTTTTTTATGGGTTTGGAGTGAGTCATTTTTTAAAATTTGTCTTTAGATGGAGAAATAAATGGATTTTTATCGCCCATCAAATTCTGATATCGCAGTAAAAAATCGCAAATGATAAATTCACAATAAAATCACGTTTATGATTTAAAAGAGTTTCTTTTCTTTTTTTTTAAATTTGACTTCAAGTTTATTATTTCATATCTGGTGATTTTTTACGCTACGATCAAAATCTTCTTTCTAAAAATTTTCTACCTCGAAACTTTTCCCCAATCCTTATTTCACATATTCACTTACGACATACTTACTAAAGTATTGAAAAAAAAATGAAGTACTCTCTATACATATACAGTACACGAATCAAGGGAGAAAAAGTAAGATTTCTAGAGGATGAAACTGTAAACAACTCGACAAAGATATACACATACATTTATATGAAAACAAAAAACTCTTGCTATCTCTTCTGAACATTTCTTTTATGCAGAAGGAATTGTTCATCCGAGCAGTTTTATTTATAAACTTCGTTGACCCTAGTTCAGTTTTAAGAGTATATTATTGGTTTTTAAACGGGGAAAAATACATATAAAATGAACGAAATTACTCGTACATACATACTATACGAGTATATGGATTTTCAAGTTGTTTTTTTTTTTAAATCGAGAAATCCTACGTATTGAGTAAAAAATACCTATGCATCTGCTTTTTCTATTATTTTTTTTTTTCAATTCAGATGAAAAGAAGAGTTAAGCTAAGTTGTATTCTTCCAGTTTTCATAAATACTTAAATGTTCAAATTTTCTCGAGAAAGTGAGAAGGTTATGAAGAGTCAGGCAGGGCAAAACAGGGCAATACCTACAATCTATTCGTACAAACAACCCAACGGTTTACATACGAGTAATTTTCGAATGTCTGAAATTTCAACAAGAATGATCTTTACTCAGAGCATTTAACCATTCTAAAGAAATTTTAGCAGATGACTTCCAAAAAATTCAAAATATACCAAATTTCACCCTGATACTGGTTAACATCAAACTCGCGAAACAATATTTCATCGAAATTTTTTTTTAATATTATGTATTCAAACGGCCTTCGGATGAAAAGATCATTTTCAAAAAAAAAAAGTCTTCAGAATTATCCCGGATTTCTGGGTATATATGAAGAATTTGTCATCTTATCAGACTCTGCAAGGTGATGAATGCCAAAAAATAATAATCAGGCAATCATTTCAACATGTCCGTTAAAAATTTGGAAATAATTACAAGTCTCAGAGAAAACATTACGAAATTTTCTTTTTGAAAAAGTGATAACTTGATAAGTAATGAGTATCACTTACCTTGAAGCTTGAACACCATAAAAAGCAGTATTGATTCTTGATGGAGGAAAACTCATCCTAACTTGGAGATAAAATTAAGATTAAACCTGAAAACAAAGAAAAAACAAAATAATTATTTCAAATCGATTCGTGTTGGTACTCACGTAAAATAAAGATACGAGTATATACAGGGTGTTCGGGTAGGAGCGCACCGTCATCAAATTAGAGATACAGCTACTCAAACCACGCAAGTGCATGTATGTTTGCCGACCCTGAAATTTGAAGGGACAAAGTTATGCTCTAATGAAGATGATTTTTTCAGAATGTCGTAAAATAGGCAAAATTTTTTGAAACTTTTTTATAGAACTTTTCAAGTTTTACAAAATGAATTACGTTCCTGTTTTGCCCAACTCTGAAATTGAAGGAGCCACAATGATTTTAAAATTTGTTAGCTTTATAGTTCCTTCAATTTGCATTCTGGCAAAATTTTGAAAGAGTCATTTTTTATAGAGCTTTCTGAGATATACAAAATAGGCTACTAGTCTTTTGTCCAACTCAAAAAATAAAAATATAAAAGATCATTTCGAAAAAAATTTGTAAAAAAAATTAAATTTCAATAATGTAGGTATCCCTATTCTTATCTGTTAAATGATTGTAGCTCCTTCAATTTCATAGTTAGACAAAACATGAATGCCTCATTTTGTACCGCTCAAAAAGTTCAACAAAATATAAATTTTTCAAATTTTTCCTATCTTGCAAATAAGTAGACGGAGCTACAATAATTTGAAAATTTGTAAGCTTCGTAACTCCTTCAATTTGAAAGTTGGACAAAATTTGATAAATTCATTTTTTGTTGAACTTTTAGAGCTCTACAAAATGAATTATATACCTGTTTTGCCTAACTCTAAAATGAAGGGGCTATAGTCATTTAAAAGATAAAGAGGTCGGTGTGGTGGTCGAATTTCAAATTTTTTCAGGGCTTCCGATTTATCATGGTAAAATACGTTTTTAGAGATTATCAGGAATCCTTTACCTCACCTTCTGGGGGCTGGGCCCCCCGAACAGCGATTTTAAGCTAAAAAATGCTACTCAGCGAGTTTCTGATAGATTTTCATAAAACTTGGTATGTGGGTACAAGCATTCGAGGGGAACTTGTGAAATTTTTTCAGATTTTTCCGACCACTACAATGACCTTGAAACTGACTTTGAAATTTTCAAATGGCCACAGGGGACACAAGTTTGGGGTGGACACGAAAAAAAATTGTTTCATGATTTTTGCCGAGGGGAGGAGGAACCTCAATCTTCAAAAAAACGTTTTTAGTCCGTTTTCTTCGGTACATTTTTGGTCGATTTTTTTTTTCTTGCAATATATCATCAATGACATCAAAATACGCCATCAACCTGCATTCGGGTCAAATTTGTTTATTTTCTCCCTTTTTTCAATTTTCTTTTAGAATAGCCGAATAACGCCATTTTGGGAACTTCCTAAAAATCATGTCTGGCTTGTTTCAAGTCGATATCCATCAAATATTGCAATTTCAGCAAAATAAAGAAACTTTAATTTTTTTTAACTTATTTCATGTAAATTTTTTCAAAATCAAAAATGCTCAATTTGTGAAAAAAAGCAAAAAAAAAATTAAAATTTCTCGATTTTGCTGAAATTGTAATATTTGATGGATATCCGCTTGAAATAAGTTCAGACATGATTTTTAGGCCTCTAGCTCATCTCGGAGGACGTTGTAAGTTTCCAAAATGGCGTCATTCGGGTTAAGATAATTGAAAAAAGAGAAAAAATGAACGAATTTAATCTAAATGCAGGTTGATGGCGTATTTTGGTGTCATTGATGATATATTGCACTAAAAAAATTTTTCGGCCAGAAATGACTTAGTCAAAGGAGGAAAACGGGCTGAAAACGGTTTTTTGAAGATTTAGGTATGACCTCCTCCCCTCCTCTGACAAAAATATAAAAAATTCTGAGTCGCGCAAAATGGCGTATAAAATAAGAAAACATTTTTTTTCATCCCCACACCAAACTTGCGCCCCCTGTGACGATTTGAAATTTTCAAAGTCGATTCCAAGGTCATTGTGAAGGTCGAAAAAATCTGAAAAAATTTCACAACGTTCCCCTTGAGTACCTGTACCCACAAACCAAGCTTTATGAAAATCGATCAGAAACTCGCTAAGATAGCATTTTTTAGCTTAAAATCATAATTTGAGGGTTCAGCTTCCAGGGGGTGACGTAAAGGATTCCGTATAAGCTCTAAAATCATCTTTTACCATAAGAAATCGGAAGCCCTGAAAAAAATTTGAAATTCGACCAGAGGTCAATTGACCCCCTTACCATAGCGCCTTCAATTTTAGAGCTGGACGAAATATGAATACAACTCAATTTGTAGAGCTTAAGAAGTTCTATTAAAATTTTTTTTAAATTTTTGCCTATCTATGTTATCGGCTGAGGTACGACCTGAACACTCTGTATACAGGAAACTAAATTATATCTAAAGTAATAATAATTCATGCAAGAATACCATAACCATGGTGATGGCGAAATTAGTAGAGATGAAAATGATTCTTATTTCATGTAAATGTGCAATTTTTTTGTTAAAAATTAGTAGGTATGTGCAATGTGCATTTCAACAACGTTGAATATTACGAAATTACGATTATAAAAGCAGCGCAGCGAAAATATTAAAACTACTCGCATCTGTAATTACCCTACAACTGACCTCACATCCTCAACTCGTACTTTTCAATTCAATACCAAATCAAGCTCGACAACTGCCTCTCCACCCCATACTTTCATCTCATTCACCTCAAAACTTGCTACTCTGTCATCACAGACACCCAGCACGACTCAACTGCAGCCACTCGGATCGAAAAATTTGCACGAAAATATTTCATAACATCGTATAATTTAATAACATTCGGTTAAATCTCGAGCTGCAATACCGCAACGAACGTAAAGTTTAACCATTTAACATCATTAATAGAACAAGATGAAACGTAATTTCATTCTTGGATTTCTCTCGCCGCCGCGTAAACGAAGAGAGACCGGCTTAAGACGCTGTAATCTTGCAAGTCTTAAGGTATTTAGTTTCTTGTAGCGTTTAAAACGTGACGTCGGTTATGTCCCAGTCCCATTCAAAACACGAGTACGAGTACACACAAAACCCAAACCCCCGGAACATGGAACCATCGTTGGGAGGAGATTTCCGTACGAATTTCGAATAAACGCACGTCATCAGCGTGTTAGATACCTCGGGTTTTGTTTCGATTACAACATTACGAGTATTTTCGTTAGTACGTATACGAATTTAATATATTCGCAGATGCGAAACACACCTTCGTACTTGGCAAATTTAAAATCCGTTAACCGATTAATTTAAAGGATAATACTTGGAAGCTTCGAGTTAAATTATTACAAATTTAAACGCAACACCAAAAGCAAATATTTATACATGTAATCGTATACTTATCCATACCGTATTGACTTAAGGAAGTGTTCCTTTCAACACATATTTCCTGCTCGACGCAACACCATATTAAACATACCTTCACACGAGCTCCATCCTTGCGCTGAATCACTTCGAATGGACGACGACGTAGCGAAAAATAGAGAATTTTGTCGAGCTGAAAAACCTCAGCTCCGGTACTTTTTACAAAGTTGGCAGCGTCAAAAGACGACGAGTTTATTAAATACCGAGCACATTTCGCATCGGTGGGAAAAGCATGGCTTTAATTTCCTGGCAATTACGTCGCCGGCGTATACCGCAGGATCTTTAGCAACGCCAACGTACTACATCATTAGCGAGTTTAATTTATATTAATCAATTTATACACGGCGATTACTTGATTAATGAGACCACAGCGGACGATTTCATTTTGTACTTTATGAAAATGTCTTCGGTTCGAGTCATCAGTTATCATACAAACAGACGTTAAAACGATAAGATGAAAAACTCGCCTTGTCATTGCCAAAGGCTTGAAAAAAAATCACCCTACAAAGCTCGACAATTTTATACAAAGAAGCGTGTTTTTTTTTCAACGCTGAAAGCAAAAAAGAAACCACGAAGAGGAAATTGATACTTTTACGTAAACGTGCGGTAAACATATCGAATATTTAAAACCCCTCGCAACTTGTTTCTATTTCGGTGATATCTTGATACACATTTTGTTTTCGAATTCCTGCACTATACGGCCAATTGGTACTTCGACAAAGGTTTCTTTTTTCCTTTTAAATATTATAAACGTTTGTTAAAAACAGGCTGCTATTCATTTAGTAAATTTTTCCTCGTATGGGAGTTATTTGTATCAATCGTATTATCGAAACTTCAAGTTTTTTTTCCATTTTTCAAGAGTTCGAGTGCTTTTAGTAAATATTTCTCTGGTGGGAAAAAAATCCCGAAGAAAGCAGGTCAAATAATTTCGTTCGTGGTGACTTTTGCTAGCGTAAGAAATACTCGTGTTTTTTTTTCTTACTCTCGCTTCGAAGTAATTTTTTCCCTGCGTCGAGTTCGTGCTCTTCTACAACGTGTAACCTTTTGGAAAACAATATATTGAAATTTATTTCGAAAATGTATCCAAGTTCATATATAGTTACAAAGAATACGTGATTTATAAATTTATTGCTCGAAGCGAAAAAAATGGCGGATGAGGGTAAAATATTCGGTAGATGCTAATTTTTCATTTGTTGGTTTTATTTATCTACTCTGTCTGTTTACATTCCATATCTTGTACACGTTTTAAGAAAATACTCGTAGACGAATGAAAAAAAACCACCGACGAGATGTATTTACAAGGTGCCAAAACGGAAACCCCAAATATAACGCTTTGTTTCTTTTGTAAGGATGTTTTCAACGTTGTATAAGTAGCATTGAAATGTCTGCTGCGAGAAATTGGCGCCGAAATGTTTGTTTTGATAAGAAAAACGATCGATATTATGCAAAATATGCATTTGTCGAATTATTAAAATGTTTTTGAATGATTTTGATGGTACTGAGTTGTGGAAATGAATAGGTTGGTTTACCCTCTCCCACAGTAAGGCTGAATAAATCGAATTTATTTCGAAAACTTGAAAAAATTTTTGAACTGGATCTTAATACATGAAAATAGGTCATCAACCCTTTCGTGCCTGAGAGAAATAAGAAGGTTAGTTTTTAACAAGTTTCATGCGAATGTGGGAAATTTCAAATGATTTTTTAGATCTCGAGATCTTACATAGCAAATTGGTAAAAAATAATGAAAAAGCGCAGAAAAGTTCACATTTTTCCTTTTGCTGCTACACAGGGTCTCTTTTTAAAAATAAAAAAAAATTAAAACTTTTGTTAAATTGTTCCTATAATTTTTGGATGCTATTCACTCAATGTTGAAAGTTTTTGAATTGAAAAGTAATTAAATTACAATTGCAAAAGACCGAAGAAGGAATTTTTGATTTAAATGAAAATTTTCACATAAAGTCAGTTTTTGAAGTCAATTGTTTTCTGAAAAATAAAGATTCCTGTGTCAAAATAAAAGTTATATTTTTGTTCGAAAAATGCAGCGAATGAAAATTCGTTCCTCAAAAGTACTCACTAAAAAATGTATACGAAGTAGATTTTTAGAAAATTTTACCATTCCTTCAAATGAACCCCCCCCCCCCTCATTTTTATACTACCCATAAAATTTGAAAACATAGGATATGCTTTTGCTGTTTGTTTTATTTCCAAATCATTTCTATGCATCAACCTACCCACTTTTTTTTCTATTTCAAATTTCAAACATTTTGTATTTGTGTGACAAAATGTCTAAAAGTCAGCATTATTTCTGTAATTCTCTACTTTCAAAATGGCAGGAAAAAATCTGAAAAATTTTTCAAGTTCAAAAAAAATTTTTAAATTTAATTTTCAAAATTCAAGAAGTCCAAATAATTCCGACAAAATGTCTAAAATTTGGAATGAATTTTAAAATTGTTCATGTTCAAAAAAACAAATAAAAGTCTTCAAATTTTTCTAAGTTCAAAAATGTCTGACAAAATGTCTAAAAGTCAATTTCTGAAACTTTCCTAGTCTGAGAAATCTGCCTAACAAAATGTTTGAAAGTTACAACAATTTCTAAAATTTTCCAAGCCCAGAAAAGTTTGACAAAATATCTAAAAATTAGAGTGAATTCTAAATTTTGTGAGTCCAAAAAGTCTGAAGTGTTTGTCTGCCAAATCTGAAATTTTCCAGCGCAAAAAAAAGTAAAAATCTGAAAAATTTTCCAAGTCCAAAAAAGTCTGACAAAATGCCTAAAAGTGAGGGGTCGAAAGCATGTCGTTCGAAATCTGGCGGTTTTACCATTTTTCAAAAAATCGTTGTTGAAAGTATAAAAAAATTTGAAAGCTGATTACGATTTTTAAATTCAAATTAAAAATCCTCTTGCAATCTCTTCATTTGACCTTTTATGTTATACAAGCATAACAATTTTCAATTTTGAATGATTTGGGGTCTTGAAATGTTTAAATTATAAGCTCATAATTTCTTTAGGGCTGGCGTAAGAAAATTTTGTGAAATGAGTTTTAATGTAACACTGCAAGATGACTTTTTGGACTTGAAAAATTGCAAATATTCAGACGCATGAACTGGGGACATTTCATAAAAATGGTCGCAAATTTTTACTCTTTGAGACAAGAAAAATTTTGAGATCTTCTGCGACTTTTTGAATTTAAAAATTGCCCGGGCCTTATACATCCAGGGTGGCCCAGGATGAAAGACACTGGTTTTGAAAATGAAAAAAAAAACACTTCGACTGCAGATATCTCGAAAACTAAGCCTTTTAGAAAAAAAATTCACGGGAAAAAGATTATTTCAAACTCTAAAATTTTCATCACCTGCATTTTTTTCGTGGCACCCTTAGTTTTTCCAGAAAATCCATGTTTATGCGAAATTTACGAAGTTGATAATTTCACAAATGAAAAAACTTCAACTGCAAACATCTCGAAATCTTAAGCCCATTTTGACTGCAAAAATGTCGAAAAGCGGTGCTACGAAAAAAATGCAAGTGATGAAAATTGTAGGGCTTGAAATTTTTTCTCTAATGAGCTATTCGTTTTTTCTGGGGAGCTTGGTTTTCGAAATTTTTGCAGTCGAAGTGTTTTTTTTCCTTTTCAAAACCAATGGCTTTTACCCTGGGCCACCCTGTCCATAAATTAATGTTTCTCTGTGAAGTGGAGAAATTTGGCTACCCTCGATACTTGATTTTAGAATACATTCTAGAAATTTTTATAGCCATCCCTTCAATTTTGAAGTAAGACTGAGAATAATAAGAAGAGGGAGTTCTGCGCCAGGAGCAACACTTTAAAGCAATCGTTATTTCTTAGTTCTGATTTTGTGGTGAGACATTTTGAGGAAAGAAAATTCTAGTGATGATTGGTGAAATATGAGATTCTGCGCCAGGAGTTTTTTTAAAAATCAATTATAGAAAATTAGAACGAGAAAATCTATTTTTTTTTTTGGGAGATGAGTATTTGAGTGTTTTTTTTCGATTTAAAACAAATCTCATAAAAGAAAATGAAACCAGACAAGTTTGATTTGATCTTATTTCCTGTCTGGGATTTTGAATTTCAAATAACTTTAAAAAATTTTATTCTAGCCCCAGCAGGAGATGACATTCGCATGAAATTCGTAGAAAAATAACCGTTGGTTCCTTTGTTAGGTACGAAAGGGTTAAAAAACTCCCAAAATTAAACCCTATTACTTTCTTAACTTCAAATTTTGGAAAATTTTGGGAATTTGAAATTATAATTTGTCCTTTTAAAAACTCTTTCATTAGCTGGTGATAAAAATTCATCGTGAAAATTTACGTATGTTGTTGTAATGCCAATGCATGTTCTGATTATAACTTTTTCTCGTTATTTTGAAATCTCCTGTGCAATTTGTAAGATGATTATTTAATTGAATAAAATAAAATTGATTTAAAAATTTTAATATATTTTTTTTTACAAATTTCTTTTAATTTAATCATTTGTAAATCGTTAAATAAATAGGTATTAATTATTTCATATCTCGATTCAATTTCATAATTAAATTAAATTAAACGTTAAAATAACTTTTTTCAATCATTATATTTAATACAACTTAATCGTTTATGTGAAACTTGATTATCATTAATAGTAATATATTTTATTTATAAATTACCTACACCTCTTAGAATTGAAAAAATTTAGTTTCTTCTCTCAGACGTGCCAAAATAAAATTATAAGTTGAAAAATTTGCAAGAAGACAGTCATTTATTTTGAGCAAAAAATCAAAAGGCTGAGAAAAGTTTTCGTTCTTTTTTTTTTTAGTAATTTGATAAATTAGATCGCATGTGTGCAGAAAATACGTTTTATAACTTTTTCATTTGTTCCATTTTTGTTTTTTGATTATAAATTACGCGATACAATTTCAAAAAAATACCTCAAAAATCCAAATACACTCGGATCGAATTCGCAACATTTAAATAAAGTTCAATTTTCAAAATATTTCCATCTCGCAACCTTTTCGCTGAAAATTCCGCAACAATTTCGTCACGTTCGTAATTGAAAATTCCATTCGTCGGCATCTAGCGAGAAGGACCATATTTCTACGACACTGCATCTCAACATTTTCGAACAACGCGAATAGAAATTCAACCAGAAATGATATTTGATCTCAGGGTAGGTAAATACCATTCTATGTATTTTACTTACAAACCAAATAAGAAAGAAGAGAAAAAACCGCAAGGTTCAACATGTCATACTTTTATCGATTTTCACCTACGAGTAACAATACAGTACCTGTGCACTTTACTTATTAACCTTACCCAGCTTATAATATTGTTGCTTTCATTTCGAGCTTTGGTTTAGTTATTACTTATTGTACCCACCCACACACCCAACAAAGTTCTACTTTTACCATACCCTTGAAACAAAACACAGCACTGACGACGAGGTACAAAGTGCGTGAATTTTTTATACCGCGAATTTGTCAAAATCACGTTTTATCATTTTCTTTAGACTTTATATAGCGCAGAGAAAGGGACCGCGAAAAAAATATTGTCCGTATTAGAACCTATGTTTAACGAAGCGATATACGAATGGAGGGGTGAAACGAGCAAAAGCTCTATTTAATAAAGTGTTAAGGGGAAAAAAATGGATAACGCGAAATATTGAAGAATTTCCAAGTTCATTAAACATCTAAACGAATAATGTTTCGAGAAACTACTTCGAATACGTAATGATCCATTAAACAATTTCTCCCCCATTATATTTAAATATCCATTAAAAGCAACCGCAGGCGTCTTTCAATCATTTCGCAATATTCAATTTCCCTCGCAGAATCAGTCTTGCGGATTGAGAAAATTTCAAACAGTTTTTTATAACGTTACTATTCCGACTTTAATGTAGAATTAAACCTGTGAAATTTACAGATTTGTGATAATTTCGATTTGATCGATAACCACATCGGTTAAAAGTTTATTTAGATTTATCACTCGATTGTAAAATCTTAATCGAGGGTTATACGTAAAAGTAATGTTTTGGAATTAAAATTTTCGACTGGTCGAATATCAGACGCGATCTTTCGACGAACGAAGGTACTTGAGGGTAGATTCTTTCGCCATCTAACAATCGGATCCGTCAACTTTAAAACTTAATACAGCTGAATCTGTCTTCAGATAGAGCTAAAGGTTTATACGTTTTTTTTTAAATTGCAAAATTTATTCTGATAAAGGAAAGTAGAACAACTTCTAGTTCATTTTGAATTTTTAGGATTATGCATTTTATGCATTCTCGCTTTTTCTAAAAATCGATGATGCAATCAGATAGGTCGTACAATGTTGCAGAATTCCTATTAGTGTAAAAGTCGAGTTAGAAGTGCAATAAAATCATTCGCACTTCGCACTCGTACACTGAGAGAAATGTTTAGTAAAAGTATAGTAAAAGTTACTATAAAATATCAGGAAGTTACACCAATTCTTGATTTATGGTAAAATTTACTATACTCATATAGTAAAATTTAC